>JAUELK010184067.1:0-10879 GCA_031471215.1 Gastropteron pacificum
TTGCTCGACCATAGATTGTGAGTAGATTCGTAGACATTTCCGGAAAGACACAATTTAATTTTGCACCGGTGTTCGAAACGGAAATGAACGATGGGTCTAAAATATTAGATCAGAAGATGTCCGCGTCCATGTTTCTAAGAATAAAACCCACTTCCTTGATAACACAGAAACCCTCAGACAGCAAACCGGAACAGTAAATATTTCGTTGAAATTAAAAGTCTGAATCGGCCAGAAGGGGGCGCGGTTCCCCATGTCATCACACTGTTTTATTGTTTTGCAATTGTTACTATTCTAATTTTACTTATTACAAAAAGCAGACCGAAAGAAGAACATTGGTGAAAACCGCATCTAATTTGGTGCAGTATTAACAGAGGAAATCTGGTTTGAAGTTCAAAAGTTTGCCTCTTATTTATATAGATTAGGTTGTTCATAACAAACAAATTAAAGGAATGTGTTTATTTAATTGGAAATGGAAGATAATAAGATACACATCAGCTGAAAAACACAACATTTTCTTTTGCCTTTTTTTTCCTTCAGATTCTCAGAGATTTCTTCCAGTACAAGCCCCAGATCACACGCGAGCAGTTCTTCTCAACTGGTTTTGCAGAGCGCAAGGCTATCATGGCCAGAGACATTGTAAAACTTATCCAGGGCAAGTATGGCCCCGCAAAGATCTCTTCCCACTTCAAGGTGGGCCCTGCACGAACTGACGACAAGAGAATGGCAGTGGCTCCACATGTAGAGAAAGGTCATCAAGAACCTATCATTGGTAAGTCGCTAGTACACCGAGAGGACTTCCGGTGTATTGTGATCTGTAACAGGCTGTTTTGTGCTCCGTCATTTTCTGAATACGCTGAGTGTATTTAAGTTTTAAACATGATAGACTGACGTTTATTCTTTTTTACATTGTGATTCACCTTCACCCGGGTTTCGTCTTCTTGAGAAGGTTGGATGCCATGGATCCCCACCAGTCCCGACCTTTTGCCATCTCTCCGCTCTGGTTGATCTTCATTGTGGCCGTCTCTTCTATGTTTTCTATCCAGCTCTTTCGCCCTGCCCTCTGCCTCTGTTTCTCTTGCCTTCAATTTTTTCCTAGATTATCTTTCTTTGAAGAGTGACATTGTGATTACAATTTGTCAATTGTTATTCATGCAGCAAAGATATTTTCATCTGGTTTGCAGAAAAGCCTCGCAAAGTGGCATCCAAATCAGTCTCCAGTCTTCAGGGGGCGATCGTCCTTCCCTCCCACGTCACATCCGCTGTGAGAAGTCAAAGTCTGAAGACCGCTTCACATATTTTCGATCAGGGTAAGATGAATTGGGTGTTTTCATTCGAAAGCTATTTTTTGTCACAAGACTAGGGCACTGGCGACTGTTCAATCCATTCAATTGACAACTGTTTGTTTGAAAAAATATACTTAAGGTCATTCAAGTGAATGTATTGTAGGAGGTTTGTCCTCTGCATCACATGACCGTATGAAATACCTAATGATGCAATGCACTGACTCTTTCTACTTTTTATTTTAAAGATTTTTAGGCTAAATCTGCATAAGACCAAAGCACTTGCTTTGATTACACACTTTTGTGGAATGAAAAGAGAAAACAGCATTGTCCTCCTTCTTTTTATAATTTTCAAAAATGCTTTTGGAAAAAAAAAATTGCAAAGAAATGCAGAGCTGATAGACAAGTATCAATGAGCCTAATAGTACTAATACACCCATTTCTATTTCTACATATTGGGGCCCTGTGATATGCCATTCAATTGTGTGCCAAGGCTGAATAGATTACAGCATTCATACTTTGCCCCCAAAGGGATCAACTAGCTATCTTTTGAACGGATCATATGAGTCAACCATCTGTAGGCCCTTTACACTATGCCCAAAGTGAAATGACACTTTATTTTCTCCTGTACCTCCCCAAACTTTAATACCTGGTGCGCCAAGTTCTTCCTCTCTCACCCGTTATCACCTCAACTATATATAAGAAAGAACAGCTCAGAATAATCTGCAAATTATACTCCATGTCAATTGACCCAAGCAGAACTGTTCAAAGACTGTTGGATACAAAAAGAAGAACGGGATTGTTAGAGCAATGGAAGTCAACATGAAATTAAAGATTGTGTTGGCATGGGCTATAAAGTGCTTTGAGCTTGCTTTAGAGTGGGGTAAAGCGCTATATAAATGCCATATTTTATAAAGTTTTCTTCTTCTCCAGGCACTGATACAGATGAAGACCTCTCTGACAGATCAACCAGAGCTATGATTCCTGAGGGACGAATTCTCAAAATGGAAACATCTATATTCAAACAAGTATGTCCATAGGAAGTGATGATTTAACAAATGGATTACTGTTTCCGGAAGCCAAAGAGAAACAAAGGAGTTTGAAAAAGCAGCGCCCATGCTTTCTAGGGATAGAACCCAGACAGAACTTGAACTGAAGTTTCATTGTTTACAAATTGTTATAAAATGGTTACTTATTCTTTTTACACAAAGCAGAATGAAAGGAACTTTGGTGAAAACCGCATCCATTTTGGTGTAGTATTAACAGAGATCTGCTTTGAAGTTCAAAGTTTGCCTCTTATTTACATAGATTACTTTTGGTTTTAGCTGTTGGTTTACCTATGTGTGTGTGTAATTTGACATTATTGTTTTTCAAGCTGTCACCTCCTCTTAGAATGTCATGCTCTCACAGTAGGAAGACCTACCTCCCATTGAAACCAACAACCCACAACATTCTTTATGGACCCCCCAAACAGCTCAGTCAGTCTTACAAGTTCATAAGGCTGGCATGTGCTGACAAGAATGAACAACTCCATGGCAGGGAATAGCAACAATAATATGAAAAATAAAAATGTATTATTGTTTTTAGCCTAGACATGTTTTAATCTACATGTGTTTCCACTCAGGTGACCGATGCACTGACACCTGCCCTAGCTGTGGTCAGGGAACGGATGGACAGAATGGACAAAGCAATACATGTCAGGAAGCTAACGTTTTCCTCTTCTTCATGTTTCTTCTTTTCTCTTCTTTCTTTCTTCTTCTGAATGGCAAGGGACCCAATGAGAATAAGTCCTGAATTAATTGAACATTTTTCATTTTTTTTGTTTTTTTCTACTCTATTTCTAAAACGTATCATAATAATTTTCGTTGTTGTTGCTATTGTTTGGTGCATACTAGGGTTTGTTCACTTTTTAAAATTCATCTTTGTATTGTTCATTATTATTGTACCAAATTTTCTTTTGAAGAAATCTCCATCATTCCAATACTTGTTCTTAACAAGTAAAGCTCTTAAACTTGACACTAAATTGAATGGAGAGGAGAGTTAAATCTTTCATCTCAATGTTCTGTTAGCGGACATTAGAAATATTCAACTTGTTTTATGCCAAGTTTGTTCCTCCATCTCCAGAAATTTGAGCAGCCAGCCCCGGCGTCCCGTGACCACGATGGGTTGACCTCTGTGGCCTCTGAACTCTGCAAACAGATGAAAGAGATGATGTTCCAAGTGGAGACTTTGTCGTCCCGAGTCATCTTGATTGAGAACAGATTGGCCATGCTGGAAGCCATGGTAGTAGTTTGCAAGCTTGGCATATGCTGCACATACAATTGATTAATTTTAAAACAAAAAATTTGTTCTCTCTATACAAAAGTTATTTATGATATTAGGTAGCATTAACTAATGCATTTACCTTTTATCAGAAAAATCTGATAAATAACATGAGACATGTTTAGGAAATGAGAGAGCAATTTGTTTTGTGTGTGTGTGTGTGTATTTAACAGTTCTTGCTTGGTCTTGTGATATTTTTTGGGGTGGTTTTCCATTACATAATTTTCTCTTACCAGATGGATGACAGCAGAGTTGTCAGAGGATCAACCTCCACCAATGGTGCCATACCCCAGGAGACCAGAGATCACTCCAAACAGACACATCGAGGCACGGAACACCCTATACAGACACAGCGAGGCACAGAACACCCTATACAGACATATCGTGGCATAGAACACCCTAAACAGACACACCGAGGCACAGAACACCCTATACAGACACACCGAGGGACAGAACACCCTATACAGACACACCGAGGGACAGAACACCCTAAACAGACACACCATGGCACAGAACACCCTATACAGACACAGCGAGGCACGGAACACCCTATACAGACACACCATGGCACAGAAAACCCTAAACAAACACAGCTAGGCATAGAACACCCTATACAGACACAACGAAGCACAGAACACCCTATACAGACACAGCGAGGCATAGAACACCCTTTACAGACATACCGAGGCACAGAACACCCTATACAGACACACCATGGTACCACTGGCACAGAACACTCCAACCTGGTCCAGGCACCGGTCT
The DNA here is from genome assembly GCA_031471215.1 of Gastropteron pacificum. Taxonomy (NCBI): domain Eukaryota; kingdom Metazoa; phylum Mollusca; class Gastropoda; order Cephalaspidea; family Gastropteridae; genus Gastropteron; species Gastropteron pacificum. The sequence goes on from JAUELK010184067.1 coordinate 4,365, forward strand.
TTCCCCCCGGCCCCCTCAGAGACTCGAGTATTCCCAGTCAGGACGCACGTACCAGTGGTGTCCCAGTGAAAGTGATCCGAGGGCCAGCCAAGGCTGTGGGGGGCTCCAGCATGCAGTTTATGAAGACTTTAGTCCACCCAGAAGGTATGTCAGATGTTGTTTGTAATAACAGATAGCATTTATATACAGTGGAATCCTGTTAAAACGAGAGGGAGTGGACTCGAGCGAAATGTCCGTTGTATCTGGATTTTCGTTGTAAAGGATTATGTACTAAAAGAACAGCAGAGTATGGTTTGTTCATTCATTGTTATTTCCCTTTATGGTGATTGCTGGTAGGCCTACAGACAGTACCAACACACATGCGGGCCTTCAAACATCAAAGAGGGTCAGGGTGTAAGGGTTTTTTCTCGAACCGGCCTAAACACTGTGCCCAGTAGCATCACTATTCCGTTATAACCGGATTGTGCGCTTTCTGTTTCCACTTCAGCAGAATTTTATTTACAAAGATAAGGAAGAGAAAAAAAACGTGGATTTCAATCTTTGCCTTTATATTCGACTTCTCGTTATACGAAGACTCGTTATAAGTGGACTCCACCGTAGCACTTTTTCTCACTATACAGTATATACAGCAAGCTCAAAGAAGTTAACAGCCACTATTACTACTGGTACCCTGACAGACCTGATTCATTCCAGAGCCTTCTCAACCTCCTGGGAGGCATACTCAAAGCACTTTACAGGCAGTATTACCCAGACAGACTTGATTCATTCCAGAGCCTTCTCAACCTTCTCGGAGGCATACTAGTTGTGCTGCCTGGTCGGCACTCATGCCATCATACTAACAATATCTTTGACTGTCTATCTTTTTTTCACCTGGGTGGATTGAGAAAGTCATGACAAAATACTTTTTCCAAGAGTTCTCCTCTTCAAGAGTGTTTGATGCTTGAACTGAAGGGTTTTTAGATTCTATTTTGTTCTTTAGTATGTTGTTGTTGTTGCAATTCCCTGCCATGGAGTTATTCACTCTTGTCAATCAAAGCCAATTTGCTGACCTTGTACGAGTGTATGACCTGGTGGGGGGGTCCATAGAGAATGTTGTGAGATGCTTGTTGCATGTTAAGGTTGGTCCTTGCCCCTGTGCCAATAGCTCGATGTGGAAGGGAATATATGACTGGATTAAGTACGATAAAGCATAGGAATGTTTCAAAATTTGAATCTATTGAAGAATATTGTTTGTACATGTGTGATTATGAACACCTTGTCCTGTTCTGTTTCCCCTCCATAGACTCTATCACAATTGTGACAGTTGATGACTCATCCAGTTTCCACATACCTGGGGAGCAGCCATCCTACGACTCCCTCCCCCTCCATCCAGCAGTAGAGCCCCCCCCTCCACACCTGGCCGCCCACGGCAACTGGGGATTCTCTGACAGCTTTGCCCAGGCGTCACAGCAGCAAGCATCCAGAGCAGAGGCCCTCGGAGACTTTGTCTCGCCGATCCGACACGTGAAAGATTTCACGCTTGACCCCGAAGAGAATCCCTACGCATTCCCGGACGACTCTGTGGTCAGCATTCCTCAAGTCCCGCCCGAGAGTGATGCTGGCTCTGACCGCCGGTCAAGCACTCCCACACACAAGTCCCTGGACATGTCCACTTTGGATAGAGTGAGCAGGATTCATCAGATGATGGCCGAGACAGAGCAACTTTTCCACTGACATTGTATTCTGGAGTGTTTACTGACTTGTCTTCCCGTCCTTTTAAAATACAACAAAAAACTATACTTAACTTTATAACAATAATTTCATGTAAAACACATCATTTCCACACCGGCACCCATTCAGAACATTAACTGTGTGTTTCATTCATATTGCTCTCTACCATTACTTATACAATGTCTACACAAATACTTCATATTGGTATAAGTATGAAAACTTGTGAAACATTTATCTTATAATGGAAAAACCTTGTGATCAAATAATTCAATACTTATTCCCTGGTAATGATATGATATTATACCATTTCTGAGCATTGTTGGACCATTTGTTATTTTGCCCATTTTTTCTTTAAGTTACAATTCCAAATGTTTTTTTGTTTCTTAAAAAAAACCCACAACAGGTACTGAATGAAATTATCTACATGTACTTACTTCACTGTATTCTTCCTTTTACTAGTTTCCAGTGATCATATTGCATCAATCAGTTAGAGCAGACTCAGGGATAAGCACTATATAAATTATCTTTATTATTGCTTAGTTTGAGAATACAGAATCTCATAATCCTACCTTTATTTATAAATAGAATCTATTTGGCGTAGATGTTAACATTTGTATTGTACATCTGGGTCTTAAGTTGTTTGAATTGTAAGCAAGCAAAGAATGCATTGTTCTATGATAGCTGTTAAAGAACCTTTTTTTTTTTCAGAACTCTGATTAGTGAGTTTCTCCTTCTTCTTTTGGTTTTGTAATTCATTCATGAAACATGATTTTTCTGTAATTCTTTTCCCCTTCAATAATCTTCATGTATTCGTTTATACTGTAGAACAAATTAGTGACAAATTATTCCCTAGAGAACTGTGATTATTGTACAAAACTTTGTACCATTGTATTCAAAATGTTCACAGCCAAATATGACAATAAATGTAACCAATATGCAAAACTCAATGCACTTTGTTCCCTGAAGTTTGTTTGATACTTATCTAGTGGTTGTGATTTATTGATGTTCAGTCTCTATGAGTGTGTTGTTGTTGTTGAGTGATATTCCATGCCATGAATTTATTCACTCTTATCGCCCAGGTAATAACTGAAGATGGACGATCTGAAAAAGAAGTGAAAATGAGAATATGATGCAAAGACACTATTAGAGAAAATAAAGAATCTTCTGACCAACCACAAACTCTCCCAGCAACTAAGAAAGAATAATAAATAAGACTGACCAAATGCTACTTTATGTATGCATGTGAAACATGGACACTGATATCAGTTATCAGTCCTACAGAGGCGTCTCTGTGTCGAAACCAGGACATTTGATGCGAGGGGCAACACACTGACGACATAACCACCACATCACAATTAAAGAGAATTGAGCTCAAATCTTACTAGTACGAGTATGCTGTTTTTGCTATAAATTGTAAGTACATCTATGGTGTTGGGTATGCAGTTTGTACACACTTCTTGAGAACTTATTGCACTATGCTTACCCGTATTCTTAGAAATATAGATATCACTTTTCCCCCGCTCTGGAGCAAGCTCAAAGCGCTTTACTAGCCACTATTACCCCGACACCTTATTCATTCCATAAACTTCTCAACCTCCTGGGACCACAACAATGTACATGTGCTAGCAAGATCTTTCACTGTTTGTAGTCAGGTACCCCTGTTACACTAATTGGGTGGGATGAGAAAGTCGTGACAAAGTACCTTTCCCGAGATTACACCTGGTGTTTGGCAAGAAAATACATGTAGGCCTACTCTAAATGCCAAATCTCGTTGGCACGCTCGAAACTCGAACCCAGGACTTTTGACTCGAGAGGCCAACGCCTTGACCACCAGATCAAAGAAACGGTGTTACAAGTTTATGTGCAGCCTGTAACAAATACAATGTAACAAAGTTGCTTCATTTTGCCTGAAAGTTGGCTTCCTTAACATTAACTGTATAATACAACACAGAGGGCAGTCTATATCTATCAAAGCGGGTTGGAAGTAAGCTCAGTATTATTAGTGTTGGGGGGGGGGGGGGGGGGGGGGTATCATCTTATCCTTACATAGACAAAATGCAATGCACAATCGAAACCTATGCTGCTATGTCATTTCTTTGCCGCTTTGTTATGTATGGGATGTTTGTTATTTTCATTTGTTAACGATGCGGGATAATACATGTATAACATTATAGTACATATATTCAATGAAACTACAAACACAAATCGTATGAAGAACCTTCCTTCAACTTCAAGTTCCACTGTGTGTAGGCGTCGTGATGTCTGTTACCACCACTAAGCCTAGCCGTGTCTGGAAGGAGTGTAAGTGTAACACTTTAACGGTTTTCGGGTTGTGTGGGTGGGGCTAGGGCTAGGCAGACACAGAGGGCTAGACCGTGGGCCAAAGGGTAAAAGAACCGATTAGGCTAGTATGTATCTAATAACACAGACTAGCTTTGCACTAAGGTGTTCTCAGAATCAATGTGGCGATAGCTCCTTTATACCATTCCTAGGGAGAAACCAACCTTTGGGGGTAAATGTGTCATTTAAGGTTTTTGCACGAACTCCCCTTTCGCCGAAATGGGTTTAGGCCATGCCCGGAGGTACATCTGGTGGTCAAGTGATCAGAGTGTTGGCCTCTAGAGTCAAAATTCTGGGGTTCGATCCCCGGCAGTGCCGACTCGAATCGGATTTGAGAGTAGTTTCATATCCACCACCAGGTGTGCTCTTGGAAAAGGTACTTTGTCACGACTTTCTCACCTCAATCAGGTGGAAAATGGGTATCCGACTACAGACAGTGAAAGATCTTGTTAATACAAATACAATGTATGTTGGAATGAGCGCCGGGCGCCGACCAAGGCAGCACTACCAGTAAGTATGCCTCCCAGGAGGTTGAGAACGCTCTGGGATTAATCAGGTCTGTCGGGGTAATAGTTCTTGTAAAGCGCTTTTAGCTTGCTGTAGAGCGGGGTGAATCGCTATATAGATGCCATCTATTATTACATGTACCTCAATACCGGGCTGACCAATGGCGAAAGTGGATCAAGATCCAGTCATCCCGCCTGGGTTCAAAATCAATCTGCAATGAGAAACCAACCTCTAAGTGTGCAATGAAAAATGAGAGGGTGTTCCAGATCTGAACTTTCTACTCCCATAGTTCATATTCAGTTTATCTAGGCCACTGAGTACGTTGTGTAACAAAACTGACCATGAGCCATTGCTTTATGTCCACAGATTATAGTCTTAATAAAGAACCTTCCATTACAAATCTCAGCTTGGACTTAGAGTGATGAGGGTGTTCGTCCATGCATGACCGGCGATTGGATTGCAGAGTGCAGTAATGCCGAGGTGATTAAGATTAAACCAGGTCCAATTAGCCCCTTGGGACATTATGGGTCTACCATACACTGTGGATTACGATTATGGGTCGTGCGGTCCAAATCTGGGTGAGATTTTAGCAGAGACGATGAGACTAGACAGTGCTCTCTTTCGCTTTGTAGAAAAAAAAGCGCAGCCTCCTCCAGCGCGTCCCTACAACACAACAGAAGGGCTTTTAACACTGAGATTCAGAGCAACACGTGTGAGCGTTACTCATACTTTCCTATTATCCTTTGTATCGTTAATCATGCTGTTTATACACACGGGACGCACTGGGGTTGGCTACGCGAAATTAGCCAAGTGTCCGGTCTCTACGTAGGGTCTGTTATTTTAGTGTGAGACCTGACCTATCTAGCCAGCAATCAATAGACTACATAACTACTTGAGACGGTGTGTGTGTGTGATGGATTGTATTCCTTAGGTGTGAGCAGAGGAATAGAGAAATATACCTACATGTACTTACACTCATTTTGATTAGGCACCGACGTGTTGATGTAAACATTTTACAAAATCTTATTGAGTGAATATTGATATTATGATATCATATCATATCATTTTCGGGCGTCATTTGACCTTTTGATCTCTGACTTTTCCTCTTTGTTTTGTAGTGTATATCTTACAAAAGAAGAGAATAGCCTTTTCATTATTTTCAGACAGGTATAAATGCATGTTTGGGTGAGTATACGTACATGTTTCAGAATATGTCAAGTAAATAAGATGTTCTTTTAACACATGTTCACACGGTTAGTGTTAGGGTGCAAACTGAGTGGATCATAACTCTCACTCTGTGTTGGCAATTCAAATTTGTGCAGAAAGAAACGCTAGGAAGTCGTTTCAAGAGTTGTGTTTCTTTTCGTCAGTTCAACATTCACAGTTCTAGACCTTTAAACATCATCTAACCGCCACCTTATCAAAGAACTGTTCGGAACGACAATGTTGATTAAACTAAGCCAAGCTTCAAGACCAAGTGTGAGCAACGCTTACTCACTCACTGTGCATGGGTAAGGCTGCCATGTCGTAGCCCCAATGCTGTAATCACTGGACACCCTTACGTACTGAAGAGACTGGTCAACCTCACAGTTACGACAAGGATTATCTTCAAAAGAAACAACTGGACCACAAGATGGCGCTGGAGATGCGAAATAAGCATGACACGAGGGACAGCATGAGGCCGGACCCTAAAACCCTGGCAGCAACTTACAGGCTGAACCTACAGCCTAAGAAACGGAACTTTGTCCTCATCAAGGTTTGACGAGTGTCTCTGTGTTCATATTGTTGCTGCTGTTGTTGTCGTTGTTGCTATTGCCTAGTTCAACAAAAACAATTGCTAAAAGTAACACTTGCTTTCCTTTCTTCTTTTTTTTCTCTCTTTCCCTCTCCCTCTCTCTCTCTCTCTCTCTCTCTCTCTCTCTCTCTCTCTCTCTCTCTCTCTCTCTCTCTCTCTCTCT
>JAUELK010184289.1:0-10878 GCA_031471215.1 Gastropteron pacificum
GTCTCCAGTGTGGAGCACCAGACAGCTGGCTCCAGCCCTCACCACAAAGTCCCTCCGCCACCCGCCCCGTAAGCCGCGGCTACAGCTGCCTCAGCCTCTGTCCCCTCCTCCTCCCTGCCCCCCTCACAACACATGTCCCCCTCCAAGGTCAAGGCTTCCTCGTCACAACAACGCCCTACCACGACGTCTCCACTACTTTCGTCATCCCCTCATCATCACCACCACAACCATCACCAGCCACAGCACAGGGATCTAGGGGCCTCCAGTCCCAGCACAAGTCCCAGGCAGGCAGGAGACCAGCAGGCCAAGAGGAAACACGGCCCCATCCCCATCAACTCCAACAAGTATTCCACTCAACCCACCTCCTGAAGTACAAACTTACTATCATAATCATATACCAAAGCCCAGACCTTCAACAGTGATTCCCTATTTCATCCTTATGTATGACTATATTGCTTCTTCTTCTTCTTCTTCTTCTTCTTCTAATCCAGCAGGCTTTTGAGTGCTTGCTCTTCGGCTCAATGCTATGAGTACTATGTTGCTAAAGAATTAACTTGTTCCGAGGCAATGGTCCACATGTTGTTGGATCATGGAAGGAGTAGAAGAAGAATTAGAATCTACTTCCAAAATATGTTTCCGAATGTGTGATTTAAAAAAAAATAATCTGTGCTACTAGTTATATAAATATTATGCTTGTTCATTGAAAATATTGATAACACAGTGAAGGTGAATACGAAGTTGCCTGATGAGATGAAAAGCCACTCATAATTGATTTGTTTAAAAAGTGATGTTTGTTGTCAAATCTGATAATGATTGGAGATAACTGTCCGTTGTTACAGCCAAATATGTTGAACTCCCTGGCTCAGTATGAATCCTTCTATGAGATTGAGTAAGATGAAAAAGAGAATTTCAATCGACGAGAATGTACAATGAATATGAGAACTGTTTTCATACTAGTTTTTCTCATACATGGTACAAATACAATTTCTTAAAATGTGACTTTACTTGGAAAATCATGAAAATGATTGATACTCCATGTACATGCACAACGAAGCCTAAGTAATATTTTTTACCTCTGAAGAGAATTAGGCATTGCTCCGATTACAATGGATGGTGTAGTACCTGCTTGTTGCACAAATGTGATCAATGTCAATCAATGAGAGAAAAACAGCGTGTCAATACATATATAATAAATATAATAACAATGGAGTTTATCTCTATAGAGTCTATCCAAAAAGCTCCAGGCGATTTATAATGAAAATCATTCAGATACAATTACAAGTACATATATGTAAAGGAGAAACATGAACATGAATACAAAAGATTAAAATTACATTTGACAACAATCACTTTATAAATATATATATATTACTTCCTATATATTGTGAATTCCAATAACACTGATGTCATGATAGTCGTATCTATGCGTTGCAAGAAATTGGACATTAATGATGGTCCAGTCCGTAAATAATGAAACCCTAGTAAGATGTTTGTACTACTATTACTACTATACAGAGAATATGAAAATTCCCAAGATCTTTATGTGGATGAAATTAAAAGCAATAAATGAAATATTGATCCTGAATATAATATTTTCTACTTGAGGATGTTTTTACAGTACCTTAGATACTAGTTGCTTACTACCAGTTTCAAATGTATTATGTATACAAGAGAGTTATATTTTCTTCATATTATAATACAGTGAAGCAACGAATAAATGTCAACAATATTACCAACTAACATTCAAGAGTTTATCGCATATTTACTGATGCCAATTTCTTACTTCTTGTCTCATAACATTTTAAAAATGTGTTTAAAGCAGCTTTGATAGTTGAAAACATTTTGTTACAAAAGTGCTAAAAAGCCATTTCCATGCTTTGTTCAACATAGAGGTGGCTTCTCACTTTCGAAAGTTTGATATTTCTGGTGTATAACTGCTCTATGTGCCTAAACAAAGCTCCGCCCAAAATAGTTCATCATTCTTCAGTAGGTCTACCTACTGAATTCCATAAGGTTTCATAAAAATATGTTTAATTAATTCTCCTAACACAAAATATTATGAAATCATAAACGGTGAAGGATGACAGCATAACATCAGTTACGTCGGGTTTACCTGTGTATGGTAGAGAGAGTCTGAAAAATTACACGTTTATAATAAGACAAGAGCATTGTTACAAGTGATTCCTCCCCCGACAGTAGTGGGATATTGTCCTAACATGATGTCCTTGTTGTGTTGCTGTGCCATACCAAAGGCCTACCACATTTCCCCATGTCCTCAGGGCTTGCATGAAAGTGCCCAAAGAATCTTTGCATACTTCACTTTGTCTTGTTACATGCAAGGGACAAACGTCATTTCATATACAGCATGTAACATGATGTTGGATGAATGCAGTAGTAGTACTAGTAGCTATTCCTACCAAAGCTTAAAGACGTAACCGAAGTGATATTTATTCCTCCTCAAGGCGGATAGTGACTTTAGATGTAGTTTCAGTAGACAGAGCCTTAGAGTATAGATTTATGTGTCCTTCAAATGACTTCATCAGCATCATCATCATGATCATCATCATCATCATCATCATAGAATGATGGTTTGGTTGTGACTCCACTCCTACAATAAGATCTGAGAGAAGCATTGCATGTCCAGCACAATTATTTAGTCATTGTTAGGTCACAAGACGAGTAAAGGTTAGATGTCGTATAAGAAGAAAACTGACCTTTGAACCCACCTGTGGACCCCTCACATTTACAATTCATTCGTTATTTTACAATCAACAAAAATCTATTTCTTTTTGGGGTTTTATTTCGTGTGCGTGCATTTTACTATTACATTATATTCTGTTGACGTTTATTTACATTCTGAGTTTATTCCATAGATCTGCTAATAATGTAGCAATGTATATATTTTTTATTTTGACGTTGACAATTTTACCTCCAATATTGAGGACCATCAGTCACCGCCTCAGAACTACAGTAATTTCCTGCCATAGCTTGAAAGTTTGCGTTTTGTTGTTTGATGTAGTTGTGCTTGTTTTGATGCATGAGTCTCTCTTCGTTTGTTTCCTTGGGGATTTTTATTAATTACTACTTGTACTGCTTTCTCCTGTTTAATGTTTGGGTTGTTTTTTTCTTGTGTGTAAAGTTGTGGTTGTGAAATTCTTCTCTCTAAACATGAACTAGCATCAGCCAGTTCTGAGATGGATTCAAGTTAAAACTGCCACCCAACTACTCTGGTCCTTTATTTTTTCCTCTATAACAATCCAAGCAACCAAGCCATAGATGACTGAGATATGGACAGTTTTTATTGGCATGTTTGCTACATGATTGATGAAAGAAGAAAAACTTGAAAAGTTCTGTAAAATTAACAAAATGAGGGTGACACTCGTACATATTCAGAGGGACGACTGGTGGGTCAAACAAGGCCATATTGAAGTATGTAAAGGCTTTAGGTCTGTTCATTCCTCCTTGTTCACATCCTTGTAGCCTACAGCGTCATTATATTTCATTGATCATTTAACTATTTTGAGCTTAATTTTGCGAATAGATTTTCCATGTGGTTGTGCAATTTATGATAGATTTTTTGTTTATACTATACATACACTTTTGTCTATTTTTGTTTGTATTGTGTGTGTTGCTTAGCACTGAACAAGGTTGTGTTTATTTCAATGTATTTCTGCATGCAATCATTGTGTAGTAGTTTATTGATTGTTCTATTGTTTCCCTTTTTGATTATATTAATATATACTGGTTCATATTTTGTTTATGGTTTTGACAAGTAATTTTATTTATCATGACATCTCATCTCTCCATAACATCGTCCCCATGACAAGTGTTTGAGAAATTAGTTGAATCTAGCGACGTGTGATTGTATCAATGGATGTGATGGTAACTGGATGGTTTACGACAATAACACTCACACACTTACACATCTAAAGCAATCTTCACATCGCATCAAGGCTTAGTTACATGTAGAATGGACCACGCAGTGGCGAATGGTTAACATGCTGGATTAACGAGTTTAGTCTCCAAGCGGGCAACCCGAGTTCGAATCTCGATGAGGGCATTTTGAACATGGGTCACGTGGGCAGTCTCCATGGCTGTCCACCCCAGTCCTATCAGAGACGGACATTAAAACGTAGGTCCCACCTCTTATATGATGTAAGAAGTGTGGCTAGGGTTATAAAACTCAAAGTGAAACAACTAACATGTAGAGTACAGTGACAAAGTGTGCACTGGATTAGTTGACTCAGAAACAGATGAAGCTTTTACGTGTGGATTTATGTGATGTCCAATTATGTGAAGACGACTGTAGACAGTTTCTGTGCTGTCATCACTGAGTGAACTGTCAACAATGGTTGATGTCTGTGTGTAGCCACAGTGCCCACTTGTTGTTGCTAATGTCAGCTCTGCTCATCATACCCTTGTAACTTTTATGTATGTTTATAATATAAAGTGTAAGTGAAGATTTACCTTCTATAGAGGCTACAGTCAAACTTGCTCTAGGTGGCCACTCTAGATCATGCTGGAGTTTTAGTTAGAAAGGCAGTATATCCATTTTCGCAAATTTTACAGGAGAGCCAGAAAACTGTTTTTTCTTTATATAAGTTATGGACATACTGTCTTTTAAGAAATGCATGTTCTCTTTCGATTTTTAAAGTACATTTAGAGGACCTAGACTAAAAGATGCAGAACGAAATTTGCTAAAGGGTGACGGTGCTAACTCAATTAGGCCAAAAAATGGATATACTGATACACTGTCCTTCTAAAAAAACCTCCAGCATGGCCAAAGCTGGCGGGGCAACAGATCATCCTGATCAGGACTTGAGGTCATTGGATTGAGAAATTTACTGACAGCGACTGTGTTAGATAGGTAGCCATTTAGAGCTAGATCGGACATTAGTTATGAGCTGTTCACTCTTCAAATGGTCTTATAGACCTACTGAGCCATGCCAGCTTAGCTCTGCAACCTGGGACTGGAAATGGCCCCTTGTTTGTGCAATTGTGCAATGAGGGAGAAAAAACATGATTTCCTGTTAGTGCGGATGACCGCCGAGAACAGCAAGTGACTGGAAAGTTCTGTTTGACTGTAGATTTGTTCTACATTTGACTGTAGATTTGTTCTACATTTGACTGTAGATTTGTTCTACATTTGACCACTTCTACTCGTACACTAGTAAGGGTTTTTTGTGTGCCTTAGGACCATACCTGTGTAAAATCTGCTCTGTGTTCCACTTTCACTTTTACATATGACATTGATCAGTATTGGACTTACACGAATGTTGATTATAATAGAATGACACTGAGACAAGAACCAAAGTGTGATAGAACAATAACATTGATATTGTCTGGATGAGAAGTGATTTTTTTCTTTCTCTGTAAATTGTAACTGCTATTTCTGTGTATTCTGTCAGCCCAAACAACAAGAAGATTTTGTCAGAAATCAATGCCAAAGTACAAAATCAAATCACAGAATACCATTGAACGTGCTACTATGTGAGCCTAGATGTGCCTACACTAGCAGTGAGACCACAAAGTACCCCGCAGTTCAGTTCAAAATCCATCTGCCTTGATATATTTAAAAATGTTTTTATTACAGTCCAAATCGACAGACCAATACAAAGTTTTCCTTCTCAGTTAATGTGATTCTTCCTGTATAAAAGTTGCCAAGAAAGAAAACAAAGAGTAAAGCTTGAAGTGGTGAGTAGCCAGGTTTTGGTTTAGTATATGTGTACAGTGTACCATAACTAAGACCTGTGTCAAGTTAAATGAAATTACGAGTATACATGTGATATGAAATATATTTACAGTTCAAAGTGATCAGAATAGTCATGAATTTAAAAATCCCAGAATGTACAGACAGTATTCTTTCCACAATGTACTAGATTTGATTTAGTATAAGTCAAACTTGTCTCCATTGTATTTATTAGTATTGGACATTTACAGTATATATATACAAACACATATAAATATATAACTTGCAATATGGCCCTTAGACTGTGATACCTCTTGAATAATAATGTCTACTTTTTTTCCCCCTTTCTTTTGCGGAAATACTCATGACAATACAAGAAGTGTATTTTGAATCAAAGTCTTGAACTGTTTTGAAAAGACAAACAAAACTGTAACATGTAACAAATATATTCAAGGAATAATGAATGATTATAATGTATTTCATATTATTGTATAATTTTCAAATTAATCTTTTGACTAATTATTTCTTAACTCTTTGTAACCCTTACATCTAACCAAGTACACTGTAGAACTAGAGCCCTCTTCCTACTCCCTAACTAACATCTCCTCACCTATACACCTGTAGCTGGTCTTCTCAAACTTCTGTAACAGACTATATCTTCTCCTTGTTGAATTGTAGAAATCATAAATAAAGGGCGGCATGATGATAGAGCAAAACGAAGACATTGGGTTAACTTAACTTGTTTTGTCTCCAAGCTGGCAACTTTGGCTGGAATCTCTCACAGGGATTCTGAACATGGCTTGTGTTGTCAGTTTGTAGGGCTATTCACACGGGTCCCATCAGAGATGGACGTTTACCTGACTGCTGAGACTGCTGAGTAGCAGAATGAGTGGATTGATTAAATAAGGGATATTGAGTAAGCCTAAGACCTGTAGAGCTAAGCATTGAAATAGACACTAATAGAAATGCCCTGTTCTTATATACAAGACATGCATGTTATTATAATATTTATTAATTGTTTATTGTACAAGTCAAAATACTGGCGCCAATACAGATAGTAGAGTCCATGATAAACTAGAGTTTGTAATCTCCTGCCTTCCGTATCGGGTCATTTATGTTGTTTTTGTGACAGACACTACATGTGTGTTGTGGGACTGAAGAGACAAAGCTGAACTCTCTAGTGTAGAAGTACATGTATAAACTTGTAGCTGATTTTTCGCATGTAATTTGTTGGTTGTTTGTTTCTTGTGACGATCATCATGCTTGTGACAATTATTATTGTTTCCTTTAAATTTCCAGTAACATTTGCTCTTTTATATTCTGCAGTATGTTAGAATTGGAACAGCCATTTTCCCCCCAAATGTACTTACTTCACTGTTGAACCTTGCACTCGGTGTGTGTGTGTGTTTGTTTGTTTGATTCTTTGTTGTCATTAATACCAGAGCACTTTTCTCATGTTGTTAGTTACAGCATTTTTGAAACTTGTTGTTACAGCATTTTTGAAACTTGTTGTTTTTGAAACTTGTTGTTACAGCATTTTTGAAACTTGTTGTCACAGCATTTTTGAAACTTGTTGTTACAGCATTTTTGAAACTTGTTGTTACAGCATTTGCTTGCACTGAATAGATGTCGTGCATGTCTCCTTTTCTTTTTTTCAAACAGTTTGTAAGCCTGTGATTTTGTCCCCCTCAACCTCTTTAGAAAGAATAGTGAGCTCTGAATCTTCACTTATATTACAGTGTAGCAAGCAATGTTAGTTCGTTTTATTTATATAGATTTGACTTTTTTTTTCTTTGTTCAAAGACACCTAGATACATATTTGTATAAACTTAAAAACTCTCATTTCTATATTGTAGATCTACAACTAACACATGGCACGCTGTGCTGAACTCTTGTCATGTTTAGTTTTCTTCAAACAAAGCATTCAAATCTGATTGTTCTATGTGTATACATGTACATATAAGATCTGACATGTTTATATGATCCCTGTGCGTCTTAGATCTGACATGTGTAGTACCTGTGCTGCATGGATGTATGAGGGCATGTGTGTGGGGAATTGGTGATTGCAAAAGTCCTCTATATATGAGGCTGCAGTCATAATTGGAAGAAGAAGAAGAAGAAGCTGGGCCCATGATGTTCTTGTGGCCGATAGTTAGTTCTTACCAATGAGATATATTTAGAACTAGAGAGCTTGCCTCTCGTTCTACAGTGAAGCCACTCTGAGCAGATCTGCCTGTAAGTGTACGGCAAATCAAACTTGCTATACTCATACTCATACAGCAATTTTGCCATACAATAGGGGCCAGCGAGAGACGGCTCTCTAGTTCCAAATATATATCGTTGGTTCCTACTGTAAGCTAGGAAGCTCACCCTGTCATTAAAGTTTAGAATCCTTTTTTTGTGTGTGTGGTTCTGTGTTGTTTATTTGTTTTACAGAAATGTCACTTACATTGTTTCTCCAAAGTCCCCCGGCCTTGTGTCTTGTTGTCCCATACCAAAGTGAACTGCTCTATTGTACCATCCGACCCATCCTAGTTCTATTGTAACAAGAGACCCATCCTAGTTCTATTGTAACATCAGACCCATCCTAGTTCTATTGTAACATCAGACCCATCCTAGTTCTATTGTAACATCAGACCCATCCTAGTTTTATTGTAACATCAGGTCCATCCTAGTTTTATTGTAACACCAGGCCCATCCTAGTTCTATTGTAACATGAGACCCATCCTAGTTCTATTGTAACATCAGACCCATCCTAGTTCTATTGTAACATGAGACCCATCCTAGTTCTATTGTAACATGAGGTCCATCCTAGTTCTATTGTAACATGAGGAGGCCCATCCTAGTTTTATTGTAACAAGAGACCCATCCTAGTTCTATTGTAACAAGAGACCCATCCTAGTTCTATTGTAACATGAGACCCATCCTAGTTCTATTGTAACATGAGACCCATCCTAGTTCTATTGTAACATCAGACCCATCCTAGTTCTATTCATCCCTTACATATTACATGTATTACCATTACATTTACATACATCATTTTGTATTCCAATATCCCAAGAGTACTGCAATGAACTATTTAATTCTTGTACATCTCCGGTCTTACTTGGTTTGTTCTTTGCTGTTTGTTGTTCTGTTTGTTAGTGTCCACACATTACCCAGTACACAGATCAAACTGTTGTCGTTGTCGTCATTGTTGTTGTGATCAGGCACAAGTTATGAGTTGTTCACTCTTCAAATTATGGTCTAATACTAATACTAATAGACCTATAGAGCCATTGTGGCCTAGCTTTGCAACCTGGGACTGGACAGCCTTAAAAATGACTCCTTGTGCAATACAGTCACAAGAACCTCTCCGGACCAGATAACTGCTTTGTGCAATGCAGTCTTTGAGTTGAAACTACCAATATTGATACAGCATTCAGACATTTATGCTTGCAGACATGATTTAGGACTGAACCAGGTGTATGCCACATAATTTCTGTAGCCTTGGTACTTGGACTTGTGTAAAAGAATTTACAAAGTTGACCACAGGACATGGGCAAGTCAACCACGTATAATAATGATTGGGATGAATAATAATAATAATAATAATATTTCTCATTTGTACTGACACATTGCCTGGCCCAACGGTTCGCTCAATACACTTTACAGCTTTACCCTGACAGACCTGATTCACTCCTTAAAATAAAGCCGTAAGACATTAACACCAAGATACTGACACTGACACCAACATAATGACAAGATCTTTCACTGTCTATAGTCGGATACCTCTTTAACTTTAACACCTGGATGGGGTGAGAAATGTGTGACAGAGTACGCCTGGTGGTGGTTATGAAAATACTGTCAAATCCAAATCGATTCAAAACTGGGATTTGAACCTAGGTATGTGTTATTCACCCTTCAAGTTCAAGTAGTCAATTTGACCTACATAACCATGGCAGCCTCGCTCTGCAACCTGAAACGGGATGGCCTTAAACTGAAAATGGGCCCTGGTTTGTGCAATTGTGCAATACAATACCTATATGGACCAGATAACTGCTGTGTGCAATGCAGTCTTTGAGTTGATACTGCCAATAACGATACAACATTGAGACATTCATGGTTTTGCCTTATCTGCCGTCAGGCAACTCCGTTGGTAAGTAGTAAGATGAGTATACGCGGGCCTGTCACCAGCCACTTTTACGTTGACCGTCGGCCGTGTCACACGTGATTGACCTTACTACAGCGACGCACTTTAGTGCCCATTTCCATGTGTTATTCCTACCTCTGTTTGGTTTCTGGTGGTTGTTTTACATTTGGATTATTGATACGACATTTGAGACCAAGCATCCAACGATTGGTAACGTATGATATGATAGATGTGTATCTAGTATAACTTGATGTTCTTGATTAGCTATTACCGGCAACAAGACTGGGGGTCCTTGGCCGGAGAAAGAAGCAAGCGAAGCGTACATAAACGAACCATAAATGCTCGCAGCTTTCTTAGGAATTAAGTGGGTTTTTTTCAAAAGAGACTACCAATATTCATGTTAGAGTTTACATGAACAGCGCAGCCGCTGGGTTCCAGTAAATCAGTAAAGCTAGATAATTTGACACAACAGATTTGGGACTGGTGCATTTCACGCCACATTTGGCTATCCGTAGCAAGAATTCCAGGGGTAGAAAATGTTGAAGCAGATTATGAAAGCAGGCATTTTAACCTGGGCACCGTATGGACATTCGACTCAGAATTAATGTCTCACGCATTGAAGATCTTAGACTTCAAAATTGATATTGATCTCTTTGCTTCTCGTCTCAATCACCAATGTGATAACTACGTGCTATTCAGAGCTGATCCCGGTGCTTTAGCAATTGACGCATTCTCCATCTCATGGAAATAATAATAATATTAATAATAATCTATTACTAATTGAGCTAAGGCCGAAAAAAAAGGGACATAAAAGGCTTTTTTCAGGGCCACCAAGACATTCTATAAAAATATGAGCTGCATTAGGAATTATGTACAGGTTTACTACATGGACACATTTAGAATGACGAACTACATATTACCCGATAGCTAATTCTTTCTAAAGCTTGCCCTATTCATAGAATGGGTTAACTACTAGTAATCATAATAATATTAATAATAATAATAATAATAATAATAATAATAATAATAATAATAATAATAATAATAATAATAATAA
>JAUELK010184396.1:0-10878 GCA_031471215.1 Gastropteron pacificum
TCTCCTTCTCCTTCTCCTTCTCCTTCTCCTTCTCCTTCTCCTTCTCCTTTTCCTTTTCCTTCTCCTTCTCCTTCTCCCATACTTCTCTTTCTTCTTTTTCTTTCTCTCTCACACTTCTCTTTGAGAACAGTGGAAGGACCAATAGGACTAGCATCATATTTCCAACATGCAGTAGTAGCACACAGTTCAGGTTGTGTTTTGAGCTGTCCAGGAACAATGGCCATGCTCTGCTCTTAGTGCTATGACTATGACTAGACCTGAAACATCATGGCAGTTAACCGAGTCATCTTTCGGAGTAACCTAAGAGAGCAGCTCTACTTCTCTTTTTCCTGTAGTAGTAGGCTATCTTTGTCCCTCTTTCAAGGCAACACCCTTTTTGTTCAATCATGAAGCCAACAAGATGCTTCACCAGATCTTCCTCCACAAGGTACAAGATCTGAGTGAACTGTTCACTGGTCAGGCTAAAGTATTGTTGGGAGCTTTTCCCCGTGGAACTGAACGTCTTTTACAAGATGGTAGAAAGTGCCTTGTGACTTTCACTTTTTCAGAAAGTCATGCTGGATGCTGTCTTTGTTGTCTTTGACCCGATCTCTTCTGAACCAGGAGCCAAATCATCAGCAGTAATCGCTCTTTGTTTCACAAACCAAACCTAGACAGTTTCGAAACTAAAGACAAAAAAACAACCCCAAACCAGGCTTGACAAAATGTCCACACAGGAATGTCTCCTTCTGAACAGCCTTCAAAACATTCGCCGCTCAGAGTAATTTTAGACATTTTGTCCTTATGTAAAATCTAGCCCTGTTGATACGTCTGTGAAACTCTAAGACTTATTTGTGTCTCGAGAATGTATCCGTCTAAACAGCCTTCATGGCGTTCGCCGCTAACGTTATTTTAAAAATTTGTCTTCGTTCAAAATCTAGCCTTGTGGACACGTCTGCAAAACCTTGGGACATCTGTGGAATATATCCGTCTAAACAGCCTTCATGGCGGTCGCCGCTAACGTTATTTTAGAGATTTGTCTTCGTTTAAAATCTAGCCTTTCGGACATGTCTTCAAAACCGTGGGACATCTGTGGAACATATCTGTCTGAACAGCCTTCAGAGCAATCATGGCTCTCTGTCATTGTTTTTTTAAACATTGACCTCTGTACAATCCAACTGTACAAACATGTCAGTCTATCAAACATGTCAGTCTATCAAACTTGAGACATCACGTTTCGCACATCAGAGGAACGTATCCATCAAAACAACCTTATAAGCGTTTGCTTCTAATGTTGTTTTAGTTGAGACATTTGCCTTGTGCAAAATCCAATTTCACATTTCGAACATTTCGTGAAACTTTCAGAATTTCTTTTTTTTTTCTCGTTGAGGGAATGGATCTGTCTATTGCCTCTCAACAAAAGTTCTCAAAACGTAACTTGTGAAAATAACGTCTGCAAAACTTTTGAAACTGTTTTCTTCACTTGTCTGAGGAATACATCCGTCTAAACAGCCTTCAGAGCTTTCGCCTCTGACATGGTGGCTTTCACCAATTCCACGGCAGTTTTCGCTGCATTCTGAAGTGCTATTTGTACTGCATTCTTATCAGTTATATATCCAGGTTGACAAGCCATTGTGTGGAGATCTCAGTGGTTGTCTGCTCCACCATAAAACCACACATATTGACAAACAGAAATAACCTAATTGGCCAAATCTACTGTCTTCTGAACTCTTTCACTTCAAAATTGTTAACCATCTTTTCATGCATATTCACAATGTTATCCTTATAGTATTTAAAAACAACAAAAAGGTAACCAGTTGATAGCAGGTCAGAATGCAATTAAACTTTCAGCCGCTAGCAGCAGCTTTTTGAGCTCATCTTTAAGGGTTAAAGGCCAGATGGAGTTGTTCTTTCTAAGTAAATCTTAACATAATACTAAACAAGTTGATGTACAGAATCAGTCGTCTCTCTCTTTACATATGGCTTTGCCATTGTCTGCACGTGAGAACTTCTTTTGTTCTCAGGTGATACCAAATAAAAGTGCTGATTAATTCACTCTTGAAAGAAAGATATTACCTCCTCCACCATCTCTCATCCTCTTACTTTCTCCTCCTCCTCCCCCTCCTCCTCCTCCTCCTCGCCCTCCTCCTCCTCCTCCTGTTACTTCTCCTCCTCCTCCTCCTCCTCCTCCTCTTACTTCTTCTTTTCCTCCTCTTACTTCTCCTCCACTGTCTCTCTTCCTCTTATTTTCTCCTCCTCCTCCTCCTTCTCCTCTTACTTCTCCTTCTCCTCCTCCTCCTCCTCCTCCTCCTCCTTAACCCCTTTGTTCTCCTTCTCCCTCCTTTACTTTGTCCTCCAAATATGTCCTTTGACATGTCAGATGTTTGATTGAGAAAATCTTTCCATGCTCACATCATTCCTATCATCATCTGAGAGAAAAAAAGATTTAAAGCTGCCAGTTGGTTTGAATGTACTGCTACAATTGTCTCTGCCATTTTTCTTCTTAATCTTTAAATCAAAGACAGACTTGTATGAAAAGGAAGCCTAAATTATGTAGAAAAAAGGGAAAAAAAAGAAGCAAAAGAATGTTCTTTGTGTGTAACTGTTTTCATTGAGATTTCCATGGAACAAAAGTGATCAGTGATGTTGCTTTCTTTTCTTCTTGTTGTTTTTATATACATTTTTTTCTAATTTATTTTAGTTGTTACTTTAGAATGAGTCCACATAGGATAAACTCAATTAAGACAAAATCTTGTTCAAAATAAACTTTTCACCCAGTCCCGTTTTTTTTCTTCTAAGATAAGATAATAAAATAAACCTTCCCTAAGATAAACCTTTTTTCTGTTCCCAACAAGTTTATCTTAAGCGTGCTCCACTGTATTTAATGATGTCTTACTTAAGATTGATTTAACATGTGTTTAACTTGATATGTTCTGCTATAGTTCTCACTTACCGTTGTGCTATCATTTCCAATTACTTGGAGAACTGAATGTATGAACAAGTACATGTACATGACAAAATGACATTGAAAACTGCTCAAGAAAGACTGTTGTTTGGTGTTGTATCAATCCTGGATGAAATAGCTGCAATCTTGATCCAGACCTTTTGGTCAAGGATTACACTAATAACACTCCTTAAAACTTCAATCTGAATTCCATAACTTGTTTATTTGCCTCATTTGATTTGATGGCTTGTCATAGAACTTTGATCCAATGTTTTTGAATTCCATAAGTTTTGCTTTTTTTGTATGAGTGGATTTGGGACTAGATGGTTGTTTTACAATGTAGCTAGTCAAATATTTGCAATGTATTTTTGTTGTTTTCTTTACTTGTAGATGGTTGTTTTACAACATAGCCAGTCAAATATTTTCAATGTTTTATTTTGTTTTCTTTACTTGTAAGCTTGAGTTACTGTGCCTCAGGCTCAGAAAATGACTTTGGCTGTGCTCTACATTCAATCCAATCTGGATGTTTGGGGTTCAAATTCAAGAGTCAAACCTGTTTTCTAATCTAATCATTCCATTCAACTGCACTCCATTTCTTTAGTAGATTCTACACAGATATTCTCTTTTGAAATTTGTCATGCTTTCTATATTTATATTCTTTTTATTCTTTCTCCCAATCAAAGTTTTGAAAGTTTGAGTTTGAGTTTTACACCCCTAGCGACATGATTCATGATTAGATCATATAAGAGACATAAACTTTGGTTAAGTTTCAATACCCATCTTGGATAGGACGGGGAATGACAGCTGTATAAACTGCCCTCACGACCCATGTCCAGAAAGCCCTTCCCCAAAGGGATTTGAACTGGAGACCAAACTCTTTCCTTTTTGGTTTCACAATCCAAGCTGTAGTGTCTGGTACAGTTTCATGAAACAAGTCTTCCCTTCGTGGCAAACCATACTCTTTGTTTTGTCAATTCTATGGTACCGGTGCACAGATTTTTCATTCTTGTTTCATGTGATGTTTATACATGTACTCTTCTTCTTGTTTCTCAACCCAACCAGGTAGTTTATGTGACTTCCTCTTCTTCTTTTCAATCCAGCAGCCTTTGAGCACTTGCTCTTCGGCCCATTGCCGTGAAGTAAAATGTACACGTTCTTGATGTCCATTTTCCCTCATTGTTGCATTCAGTAGTAGGCCCTTCTTATATTATTATCGCATTATTTTGTCATTCCCATGATGGCTCTTGTTAAACTCTATTGTAAGTCATTTCTATAATACATAAATATTCACTTGTTTTCAAAATTCTTCTTCTTCTGCTATGCTATTTGCTGAGATGAAAAAGCCAGCCGAGCCAAAAGGAGAGGCAGAGTGAGAAGACTGGCCTCGCGTCAGTGCCCACATTACTACACACATCTTGTCACACACATCATAGTCAGTGATACTCAGGACCATTTACTCTTATCAGACTCCAACAGGGTAGTTGTATAGTAGCGCAACCGGCATAGTCAAAGTCATGTATTGATACAGTATCTAGTCACAATTGCTTATAGGCGTTTAGTCACGCCTTTGGTTGCTATAGTTGAGTTGTATTGCTTTTTGATGCACTCTTAAGCCATATTGTGTCAGCTGATGTGTTTGAATGCTTTGCTTTAATATTTTACAGTCACATTTTCCTTATGTGTGAGTGAACATGTGTAAATAGTGGCTGTAAAGCGCTTTGAGCTTGCTGTAGAGCGGGGAAAAAGCGCTTTATAAATGCACCCTTATTCCACTCTACATAACATGTAATGACGTCGCTGTGTGTGAAGGCACCCTTAATTCCATCTGGCTGGGATGTTTATGGACGTACAGGCCAGTATCAAGTCATTTTAAGACTGATGACATTTTGTATCTTGACAGTCGTTTAGACACTTTGATGTTTCCATGAGAAGATTTACAGTTGATATTATTTATATTATTATTACTACTACGAGGTCTCTCATTGACCATGACAAAATGTGTACTTAATAAATAGACACTTAATTAATACAGTGGACGTGTCTACTCTTAAATGCTGAAAGTTTTCTTAAGTCAAACTTTTAATTTACAGATATGGAGGTATAATTGATTGCAAGGAGAATCAGTCATTTCTGCTTGAGGGGCGTGACAAGAGATTTTGTCATGTCAACTGATTGACAACTTTTCTACGTAAATATGCACTGAATGTTATGTTGCTGAACGTATCTCCGCCTCTGTAGCCCTTATTTAACGTGACCTCCTAAAGTTAGATCCAACTGACCATCAGCACAACATAGTCATCATGTCACAAGCCAATGATAGTTGTTAAAAGCTCTCAGTATTCAATTAATGTTAGAATATGTTCAGTTTTCAAATACATTACTTTTCTTTAATCCTTTTAGTAAGCTCTTTTTTAAACTTGGAAAATATGCCTTTATGGCAACCTGTTTGTCAAACCATTTATGTCAAAAACATTTGGTAAAACCTGAGCTCTGCCGATGTGTATAAATTTTGAATGTTTATAATGTTATAAATTGTTCAATGTTATATTTTGCCATTAAACACAAACTAAATAAATAAGAAAGATAAAGTTTTCCCCAGAAATCATGATCTTGATAATGCTATGATGTTTTGTGGTTGTCACCTATGTAGAGTACTCAGGTGTCAAAAGATATTTGATCACAGGATTTAGTCAATAAGGTCTTCTACCTCTTCTAATCCAGCAGCCTTTGCTCTTCAGCCCAATGCCAGTTGTCATAGTTACAGGATTTCCAAGGCTAGTCTAGAGTTGAATTTAGGGTTGTGTTTTTAACTGGTTTAGGAGGGAGATGTTGCTCTCTGAGGTTGTGCTAGTCTTAGAATAATATCTTTGTTATCACCTTAAAAGTGATTTGAATTGTACAACATTTAGTGGTCTTTATACGCCATTGTAACTGTAACAGGAAAGTTTTGTTGCAATTTTAAAAAGAAAAGATTGATGTGGTTAATACTGCATTCTTTTTTCTTCTTCAAATTTCAGTGCTGTATCATGTTCAGTCCGTGCAACTATGCTCATTGAAGAAGGTGGTGATTTTTATGCTTGGACCAATGTGCTGCATTTGTGTTGTGTTACATTCATGTTGTATGTTATTAAAACAAACTTTCAAGCTCTATGTGTGTGTGATTATTGAAAACTTTTCTTATGAACAAATTATGTGTAACTTAAAAGCTAATGTTGTGACTTGCCTTCATGCTAGTTTAGTGTAAAGCAAAACATCTTTGTAAAGTTGAAGACAAACCAGCTGATGTGATTTTGAGTTGGGACCAATACTACTTGTACATACAGATATATGTGATGTAGTACGTAAGCCTTCTGTAGTCAGCCGTACAAAGGTACAACATTGTATTGGCATGACTGGAGATTCAAGGAAAATGCATTTAACTTTCATCTTTTATAATTTCGTTATGTTTAGTTCCCGCTGAATGAACTAAGTATTTTTATGTTATCAAACCTCATTAAATTCAGAGTCAGATCATAGGTAGTAACCCTAATATTTGCATTAACTTTAAACTGGATAAATGCAGACATATGTAATTTTACCGTATCTGGCAGTTTTCATTATTTTTCGTCAAAAGAACATAGGTGACGCTATCAGTGTGGAAGTGTAGTATTGTATTCTGTCACCTCATTGTTCTTGCTCAGTGTACAGGAGATTTTGGTCTGTATGCTATGTCATTTATGTCCTCAATGTCTGTATGTTTACAGTTATATGTACATGTGGAATTAATCATACAATGTCACTTTTGTGTTATCCTCTTATGTGTATGTGGATTTGTGTGGCTATGTCAAGTGTTCTTGTTTTAACTTAATATTATTAAATACATGCATGTGGATTGGTGTGGCTAAGTCAAAGTATTACATTGTGTTAACTTCTTATAATGTATATAAATTTGTGTGGCTAAGTCAATTGTGTTCAGTTCTTATAATGTATATACATTAATTTGTGTGGCTTAGTCAAGTATTACATTGTGTTCAGTTCTTATAATGTATATAACTTTGTGTGGCTAAGTCAAGTACAAGTATTACTTTGTTTTAGCTTCTTATTGTGTACATTGATTTGTGAGGCTAAATCAAGTGTCACTTTCTGTTATCCTCATAATATGTGTATGTGGATTGTTATCCTCACATGTGTATGTGGATTGGTGTGGCTAAGTCAAGTATTACTTTGTTTTAACTTCTTATTCTGGTGTAGACCAGTCTAGTTTACTACTTACAAAGACCTATAGTATTATTATTATTACAGTGTATCCTATCACTTTGTGTTGATGCTTTTCTTGTTTTCTGGTCAGGCCTGTGTTCAGACATGATAGAAGTACCAGTACCTGCACATTATGTAACATTTGTCATGTTTGGACCAATCACATCCGGCGGCAATTAGTTCAGTTGAAATAATCAGTTCTGGGCGCCGCCATCGAAATCAACCCCACCACACAGTGTGTTGTGTAATCTTGATTCTTAGATCTAGTAGTTAGTAGCCACAAGTTATTCTTGTAGTTGAGGAGCTTAGTTCTCGAATCTGTGGTGCTTATCCATCATGTGTGTTGGTTTTGTTGTTTGTTGTTTTTCTTAAAGTAGACTTATATATGTGTTAGTCACATTTTTCATTTTTGTGTTTTTCTTGTTTGAGTTTGAATTTGAAGTGTTTATTTACATAATGTCAGTCATTTTTGTTTTTGTTCTTAAAGTGTACTTATAGTTATAGATATATGTGTTAGTCATATTTGATTTTTGTGTTTTTCTTGTTTGAGTTAGAAGTGTTTATTTACATAATGTCAGTCATTTTTGTTGTTGTTCTTAAAGTGTACTTATACTTAGATCTATATATGTGTTAGTCATATTTGATTTGTGTGTTTTCTTGTTTTTTAGTTTGAAGTGTTTATTTACAAAATGAATGTCAGTCATTATTGTTGTTGGTTCATTTTTATGCTTCTTGTGTTAAATGTGTCTTTATGTCAGTCATAGCTATTGATTTATACCTCTCATGATTATTGTCATTTCTTTTTGTAGTTGTAGTTTAAGCACATGTACCTCTCTATTTCCAAGTCATTGTTGTTGTTGTTGTTGTTGTTGTTGCAGCTGTTCATTGTGGTACTTGACAAATATTATTATGTCCAGGTGAGTCATGATCATATTTTGTTGTCTGATCTCTTGCTGGCTTCTCGTTAACATTGCTTGTTGTTCAAGTTGAAGTATTGTGACTTATTTGCCACATTATGTTTCTGATGTTTGCTGTTCATTATTATTATGATTATGCTCTCCAGTGATTCAATGTCTGTTGAAGAACAGGGTATGTGCAATGTACAAGTTTGTCTTCAGACTGCTCCATATCCATCAATGGGCGACCTCATGTCTTCATGATTGAATAAAGTCACAGATCAAACTTGATCAAACCTACCATTGTTGTCTTGTGTTTATTTAATTGTGTGTGTGTGTGTGTGTGTGTGTGTGTGTGTGTGTGTGTGTGTGTGTGTGTGTGTGTGTGTGAAAAGTACAAAAAGTCCATGTATAGGTACAACCGTCACACCCGCGTGTGTGTGTGTGTGTTTGTGTGTGTGTGTGTGTGTGTGTGTGCGTGCGTGGGTGCGTGTGTGTGTGTGTGAAAAGTACAAAAAGTCCATGTATAGGTACAACCGTCGCACCCGCGTGTTTGTGTGTGTGTGTGTGTTATAGTCTACAGTAGTCAGAGATATGACAGTAGTACAAAAAGTCCATGCACAGGTACAACCGTCGCATCCGTGTGTGTGTTGTCTGTTTGTATGTGTGTGTGTGTGTTATAAGCTTAGTCAACAATAGTACAGTCAGTCAGTCTCTAGGCACATCCATGTGTGTAGCCTTTCCCACATCCTGTGCGTGTTATAGTCTACAATAGCACGATTATCCTGGATAGTCCCATCTTTTGGTACATCCCGTCTATGTTAAAATAGGCTACAATAGTACGATTATATCTCTCCCTCTCTCTCTCTGATTGTGTTATAGTCTACAATAGTCCAAAAAGGCTATGTATAGCTTATAGGTACACGCGTGTGTGTGTGTATGTGTGCGCGCGCGCCGCGCGTGTGTGTAAGGGAGATGGAGACAAATATGCAAACGGGTAGAGACACAAACCGAGAGAGAGAAAGACACACAAACGCAGAGTGAGAGAGAGAGACGACAGAAAGACACACACACACACACACACACACACACACACACACACACACAAATGCACACACAGTGAGAGAAAGAGACTCAGACAGAGGTGATGTATAGGCATATCATATAATGGGAGGGACACAGTATTATCCCTATGAATGGGGGCAATCATCTGTCTACCACAGACACCAGCTGCAGACTGTCAATGACACGCAACTCGCCATTTGTCTTTCATCTAGTATGATAACTGACACTAGCCACATACATAGCTCGACCTTTGCTAGTAACCTTTTAGCTAATGGTAGCCACATGAGTGTGTGTGTGTGTGTTTGTGTGTGTGTGTGTGTGTGTGTGTGTTTGAGTGTTTGTGTGTATTGCATTGTTGTGTCTGCAAATTGTGTGCTAATGTGGTTTAATGGTAAGTTACTTTTCAGTTAATCTTTGGCTACCCCAGGTTGACGAATTTTGCAGATTTGACAAGTTAATCTGGGAACTGGGAATCTCCAAGCTGGGCTACTGTTATGATCACTGCACCGACCGTGTAGGCTAGGCCTAGAGGTGTGTTCTGTGTTGTGATGTGTGTAGGCCTGGCCTAGTGTGTAATATAATATTATTCGTCTGGCGACAGGAGACGGAGACGGAGACAGCAGCCAGGAGAGGAGAGAAATAGAGTTGCCAGGGATCAAGATTCTCTAATTCTAGAAGCTAGACAGACTACTAGTCTACTAGTACTAGAGTCTAGATCTATAGTTTATATAGATCTATCTAGTCTAGGGAGCCTGCTAGAACTCCAACATTGTAGCCTAGCCTACAGTTCAGTAGAGATAATCTGCTGTTTTTCCCTCACTCAGTCTAATTATTATCCTGTTCCTCCATTCCGAGTCTCCGTTGGTTGATTAATATACATGTAGATCTGAACTTAATAAACAAAAGCAGACATTCTAATAATTCTATCCATAAAAATGGCGCTTTGGAACACAAGTATCATTCATACACTGCTTGTATTAATGTTCTTCACATTGGCTTTGTTAAATCAATGCCAAGGTGATGCCTCAGTGCCAGTGGACCAACCAGTGCCTCCACCACCAAGTCAGGTAGATCTACCTAATATCTTTTCTAGATCTAGATCTAGAATCTAGTCTAGAGTAATCATGGTGGTTATTGTCCACTTATTGTTTTTTCTGTTTCGGACACACATGTAGAGGTAGAGAGTGGTGGTTGGATACAAAAGCCCTTCCATTTCCTTGACCCTAATAGAAGATGATAGTTATGTAGGCCTACCATGATACATTTTCATGCTCTTTGACTTTGAGTAAATCTTTCAAATTGAAGTAATTTCTTGGGAAAAAGAACTTTTGAATTATATGTGCCTGGTGTTTTCTAAACAAGTAATTAGGATCTAGATCTAGATTCTATATTCATTATAATTATATGCTGTGTATTCTGTTTCAGAGAGGAGCAAGTTTTGAAGACACTCGCTGCAAATGTGTTTGTGACAAGACCTGGGATGCCTCAGGGAAGGAGACAAGGGCAGTCTTCATCAACACTACAGAGTTTTGGTGAGTGTTTTTGCTTTTGGGGCAGAAATGATGTTTAAAAAACCTTGTGAATGCTTATAACTTTTATATTTCATTAATTGTTGAAGTGAAGCTTTGGGACTCCTTACCGAAAGCAGTCCCTGATGGGTATGTCGAGATTTGATAATAATAAAAAAAAAGGACAAGGAGCCAAAAGTTATGATCATGAAATACGGTTAAATGTTGATATGGAAGAAATACAGGGATG
>JAUELK010184618.1:0-10877 GCA_031471215.1 Gastropteron pacificum
CTTTGTAAGACCTTTATAATAATAAATATAAAAGGGTGTAAGGTAGGGGAGTGGTGGGAAGACTTGCAAAACTGTGACGATCTAGTTCTGCGCCCACAACTTGAGAGCGTTTCAATAGGATTATTTTATATCAGCTCATCTTAAATTCAGAAATGCAACAATAAATGTATTCTGTAGAATTCTTAAGGCTAAGGGTGGGAGGGGGGGGGGCTTAAACTTATAAGGGGCCCACACACCATGCAGTTTTCCCTTGAAACTTTTCCATTTTCCCTTGCGCAGGCCAGGACCAGGCCTGAATGCAACCTGCACAAGCCAAACTTTAGATGGGAATGTTGAGTCCAAGCCTCAAGGCTGGGCCTCGAGGCCGGGCATCAAGCAAAAACTGAATTGTGAATGGCCACCTTTAAAGTTCGGGGTGCGCTCACGTAGCGCAATGTTAGCAGACCCTTGATGAACGGGGCCCTGAATTCCTCTGGCATGTATGTAGATGGCATTTGCCGTGTTCTTTAATCGCCTCGCTCCTCTGACTCTGACGATTGCATTATCTTGAGACGGCATTCCTATTTTTATAATCGTTTGTGACAAACCAATTGACCCTACTCTAATTATAATTGAATCCAATTCAATTGCAACTTAAACTTAAAGAGACATCGTGTAAATACCCCACCCCACCCACTACACACACACAGACACACACAAACACAAACACAAACATACACACACACACACACACACACACACACACACACACACACCTTTTTATGGTCTTATCTTGTTGTTTTTCTTTCTTTCTTTGTTGTTTTTTATATTAGAATCTAGACTATAATTTACTTGCAAGTCGAAAAACAGGATAGACTAGGCCTAATCCACTAATCGGGATGTCAACGGAAACAAACCATTGAGAAAGAATTAAAAAGATAGAAGCGATTTCGTTTCAGAATATTGGCTCTAGCATAGCAGAAGCAGACAAGACGGACAGTTGTGATCGTGGATCTGATATTATTTGTTTAGATTTCTATTTTAAAATCTATTTCAAATCACAATCAGTGCTCCCCCAAGACCATTGGCATTAATGTATCAGTCAAAGCAAGTGTTAGAGAAGGATGGAATGACCAGAGAGGTATGATGAATCTTTCTGTCGTGCCCACCCACCGAATGAGTTCAATGAGTATCAGGATAACTGATTCATCTTAGATTAGATCTAGATCTAGCTTCTTCTTGGTGAACTTCTTCTTCTTCTTCTAATCCAGCGGTCGCTGAGCTCTTGTTCTTCGGCCCAATGTCATGTGGTAGTATTTAGAGGTATTCCTCAGCTGGTCTGTAGTGAAACTGACTCATCACTATCACAACCTTTTCTTTTCTCATTCTACTCATAACTTGTTATAACAATTAGAGCGGGGTTGGCCGTTCCGGCCTATCCCTATCGTAAGCTCCGGCAACGCCTCTAAAATGCGTATTTCATAACTCTAGACAACATTTCCTGCTCCCTACAATATAAACAAGGAAAAGGAAGTTGGATTCTATTGTTTCAACCTACTTTAGTTTTTTAACTTCTGTTTTCGATATCCACACCATGAGGTTCGTAGAGATTTAATGGAAGACAGAATGTTTGGTTAACGCCCACCAGGGCTCTCTGCAGCTGCAGTTATTGTTATTTGGCTGGTTCGACGACCAGAAGTTGTCGAGTCGGTGATCGAAAAACGGGTTGGCCGGATCGACGGTACTGGACAAAGATGAAATGAATAACAACAAAAACATTGTGTTTTGTTTAGGTTAAGATTCGTGTTTGTAACATCAATGAAAAGCCCGATAATTTTTCTTTCTATCAACATCCGGTTCATGCAATTTGGTTGACTACTTCGCAGATAATTAGCAATTTTGCTTAGCTGGCCGGGGGGTCCCTAACCCGCTCTACAATTTAATTTGTTCAGGTCGTTTTCACCATTGTTCTCATTCATTTATCATCAATCAAACTGTCTATATACATTCTATATCAAATTGCCATACCGGTAATCAAGTTGTTCTCCATATCAATGTTTAATAGACCTCAGATTCTATCAGCAGGTTCTTTGAATCTTGAGTGAGACTTTTGGGGCTGTGGGGCCTACATGAATGAAACAATGCATTCACTTTCACCTTTACTTTCTACAGGCTCCATTGAGGCTATCTTCACAAAGAGAGGGACAAAAAGAAGTGCATTAATAGAGCAAGCACACTTTGTGGGGAAATGAAAATGATGCGGCATCGCCAACAATCTAGATGCTCAAAATGTTCCTGTGGAGCTGCATTGTTTGTCAGGTCCTTCCACACAGCCATAGTGCTGGGGGTACCAGCTTCTCTCATTTACAAGGAGTCTTCATGTAAGTCTATGCTTTGATTTTGACAGCATTTCACATTGTTCACAAGCAGGGGAAGAAATCAATGTATGTTTATACAATTTATATAATTGTATTGTACCATCGATAAATCACTTGTTCACCTTAGGTGTACACAGTTGGGAAGGGTGCATCATGAGATAACTTGTTATTATCACAATTGTATTTCCCCAGTGTTGCACCAGTGTCTGATGGAGCATCAGCACATCTTGCTAGGTGTGGCTTATCTAGCCATGGTGGCTTGGTCTCTGACTATGTATTTCCTCACTTGCTGCACAGACCCTGGCTACATTGTACTGGAGCATCGGCAGAAGAGGGTGAGGCATTGTTATACTGCTTGAAGGATGAACATATAAGTAGTGTATGAATGTAATTGATGCCTTGTAGATGCTGTTGACAATGAATTTCATCTCTTGGTTTTCTGTGAAGCACTATCAATCATTATTTTTATCTATCACCTGTATGATGATATCTGGTTTCACCTTCTATATATCAATGACTATGAACTATTAATTGACAACTGGGATATAACAAATTTTTAAAAAGAATGTAAGCTGTAACATCCTTCCACATTGAAGGAGATAAAGCCAAGCCTGAACAGTGACGATGAGGATGATGAAGATGAGAACATCAGCCTGAACGACATGGAGAATGGAAACAACAACAACGAGGACGAGGAAAACGACCATGGTGCCAGTGGCCACATGCTGCCCTCCAACAACAAGGCAACGTTCAAGTACAGAGTCTGTGACTACTGTGAGATTACAGTGAGTACCTCTGATACAGACTGGGTAAGAGATTGGTGTCTGGACTTTTCAAGTTGGATGGCAAACAAAAAATTATGTTTGTCCTTGCTGGTTGGGTATTTCAATAGAATCCCAGCTTTTCCAGTCCATGTCACAGTAGTGGCGTCATGTTTGTGACAGATAATGATGAAAAAATAGTATTCATAGAATGCACTTCTTTTGCTGTTTCTTAATGCACATAATATTGTATG
The DNA here is from genome assembly GCA_031471215.1 of Gastropteron pacificum. NCBI lineage: Eukaryota > Metazoa > Mollusca > Gastropoda > Cephalaspidea > Gastropteridae > Gastropteron > Gastropteron pacificum. Next base: position 3,373 of record JAUELK010184618.1, read on the forward strand.
TGAATGTTAAAGAAGAACATATTCTATGAATACTGTATGTACAAGGTCATTAAAGATGCGTTTAAAATTATGTTTGATATTATTGTTGTAGTTTTGTTTTGTACATTTTTTTTCTTCTGACTTTGCTGGGTTATTTGTCTTTTCTCCTTTTCCCCCTCTTTTACTCTCTTCATCTGCTTGTTGTTTTTGGTCTTTTTCTTCTTCTTTGTTCCAATCTTCCTCACCTTCATAGTTAAACATTTTTTCTTGCCCTAGCATGCTAGTGAAAATCAAAGTATTGTTCATTCCTCTTCTCCAGCAACCAATGCGGGCCAAGCACTGTGAGGACTGTAACAAGTGTGTGTGCAAGTTTGACCACCACTGCCCCTGGCTGGAGGCCTGCATTGGGGAACGCAACCACCGCTACTTCTGGCTCTTCCTGCTCTCCACATTCTGCCTCATCATCGTCACCATCTACATCACATGGTATGGGGATGCTGTCACGTTTACGTCACAATAGATAAAATAAGAACTTCATTGTCCTGAAAGCACATTGTTTGATGTTGCATACAAAACCAATGTATAAGACAAGGTGTAGTTCAAAATGGATATGTACATAATAGGGAGATATTTAAGAACAAGTACATCAAATAAGCAGTTCATAATACACTCTAATAGTATCAGATTCCTGAAGTGGCCTAGTAGCGGAGGATGGCAAAACAAAAACAAATGTGCACATTTTTAAATTTCATGAATGCGTGGTCAGTTTTCTCAGTCTGCACTAACTGAGTTTCTGCTTTGTCAGAGTTATAAGTGGATGGCTGGAGAAGAGGAAAAGAAAATGGAGAGCGCATACATGCGTGTCATTTAGGAGAACAGAATTTCGACTAAGATGTGATTTTTGTCATGCCCACTATCTATCAACTCTAAACTTTGTTGTTTGGTGGGGGGGGTTGTTGCTGTGAAAGAATTTAAGCAAGTTTTATTAATTGGCTTTTTCTCACTCTGTGTTCTACAGGAATGCAGTGCAGTTCCGACTGTACTGGGGAGACTGGGCTAAGACTAATGCCATACTGTTTGTAGACTTGTTCATCCTACTGCTCAGTGTGATGGTGGTGCTGGGCTTGTTGGGCTTCCACTCCTACCTCATGATACAGGTGACGTCTTGTACCTTAAACCATCATTTGGATGCCTTATGAAAATAATAGTAGCTTGCAAAGAATATCAGTTACAAGGAATATATATATATATATCCTAATTTTGATAATTTAAATGAACAAATTCTTTTTTTTTTCTTTATCTTCTAAAATAAGCTGATCACCTGATATTGTTCACAGAAGATTCTTCATCTTCTGTCAGGGAACCAATATGTCAGTTGTAATACCAACTTATTGCTTTGCATGGAAGTTCAAAGCTCTTTTTCTCTTTGAAGAGTACATGCTGTTGGCACTGAATAAACTTTTGTCTTTGTGTTGTTCCCATTCAACTTAGAAACAAATTAGGGACTGTGGCCTGAAGGGACACATATGATTATTTCTTCCACTTCTCATCTTCTTCTTCTTGCTCACTTTAAGGCATTATTGCATTACCGGCCTCATGAACCACCACCATCTCTTACCAGGGCTTGACCACTTGGGAGGCAGCATCAAGGGAGAGAATCACCTATCTGAAGTACCTGGATGAGGATTACAACCCCTTTGACGAGGGACTGTGCAAGAACTTGTTCCAGTTCCTGTGTGCGTGCCATCTCAGGCGCTGGGAGAAAGTCTACGCCCAGCAGGCCAAGTCTTCGAATGGTGTTGTTTGATCGACAGAAGATCTGGGTCTTGTGAAGATGTGTTGTGACCAGAACATACCAATTGTTTGGGAAAGTCTATCCACCAAGTATTCTTCACAAGAGTTTCTAACTCAGCTCAAATTCTTAATGAACAATTGACAAATACCATAATAGAGTATTTTCACTGATACAAGAAGATTGTGGAGATGTGTTGAGACCATGATATACCAGTTATCTTGGAAAGTCTAAGTTCCAAATATTTTCTTTTGGTTCAGAGTTTCTCAGCTCAAATGTTCATCCATAATGAACAATAGACCAAGGCTTCCAATAGAGTCATTTTGATCGACAAGAGGAGATTTAGACCTTGTGGAGCTGTGTGGTGAACATGATATACCAATTGTTTTGGAAAGTCTTGTCTTCCAAACATTCTTTCTGGACAGAGTTTCTCAGCTCTAAGTCCTTGAATTGTGTTGACATTGACACAAGAAGATTTGGTCTTGTGAAGTTGGTGTTGTGAACATGATATACCGGCTATGTTAGTCCATCCACCAAATACCCCTTCTGGAGCGAGTTTATCAGCTCAAATCCTGACTGAATAAGAGACCAAGACTTCTAATGGAGTCATTTGGTTGGCAAGAGAAGATTGAGTGAGATCTTGTGGAGTCATGTTGTGATCCTGCTATACCAGTGATGTTGGAAAGTCTGTCCTTCAAATATTCTTTTAGTATAGTTTTTTCTCAGCTCAGATATAGTGAGCTATTAACCAAAACTACTAATGGAGTGGCTTGATGGATGAGAGAAGGTATGAATCTTGAAGAGCTGTGTTGTGAACTGATATACCAATCAGTTTTTAAAGTCTTATCTACCAACTATTCCTTCCAGATAGAGTTTAGCGACAAACTCTCTATAGCGACATTCTGTCTTGGTCCTGACGATGTTGCTATAGAGGGGTTGCACTGTATATCATATGGGATATAATTCTCAGCTCAAATGCCCACATAGACATTGCAACAAGTTTTCTTCTAAAGCTATCCAGTAAAGAAGATACGGTTTTGTTGAGCTGTGTTTTATATCAACTTCACTTTCATGTCATAAACAGTTCACTTTGAAATTTTGCATGATTTTTTTAATCACTGCTCCCTATTCCTACCCTACAGCTTTCCTTAATAATTTCTTTTTCCACCTTGATCTCTCCCATCTTGCCCTTAAAAGCATGCATAAATTTCATTTCAATTTTCTTTCTTTTTTTTTTTAAATCCTCATCACTTAGCGCCATTTACATAGAAACATGTTACTTTTACTTCTTTAATGTATTCTTGGTATTTTTTTCCTTAAATTCATGACTTTTACTTTATAATACACCTCTTCTTTCTTTATTGCGGACACACAGATATTTATATAAGACAAGATGTACTATACTCTCTTAAGTGCATGACTACTAAAGCATTTCAGCTTAAAACAACCATTTGTTGGCATTGATGTGTTCATAGAATCTACCTGTCGAAAATTCCACTCAAAGATTGCATTTTTCTTACACCTATCCACATCATTGGTTAGGGCTTACTTATCATATTAAAGTTAATACGTATTTATGTATAAGCCACTGTATTCTTTTCAAAACTAACAAAACTGATACTTGTGCATAGGTCAATGTATTCATGAAAGAGACATAAGATTAATTGATATGACTACGTAGGCTACTGAGCTTTTATCAGAGAAGAGTTACAATATTTTAATGTATGCATCGGCTTGTGCATTCATATGAAAGAAAAGAAACAAATTATATTTATGCATAGGTTGATATACTTATTGTTACATAGAATTATAATAAGATGCTATAAATGTTAATCAACATTGCATGACATAATTCCACTACATTAACATACCTGCTCACTCCATTCCATCTGATCTGTGTTGTCATGTATCACATTTTGTCCCACACTTTGACATTCAGGACTAGAAGGCACAAACATGAAACACAAGAAATTATGATTGTTGTCATGATGATGAGGACAATAACAGTAATCTTAATGATGGAAAGATAAATAGTTCTTCTTCATACGCCTGCTACCAAAGTAACCCAAGTTAACCTAGTCAAAAGCAAATTAAGAAGACTTACCTCGCGCTATAACGACTGCCTTTAGCACTACTATATCTCTAAACTCTTGATGCATTCCTTCAAGTAGAAATTCAAGTACACTAGATATTTTGTAGAAAGTTTTGATAATAAAGAATACTCAAGTAGAAATTAAAGAACACTAGAATTTTTGTAGAACGTTCTGATAATAAAGAATACTCAAGTAGAAATTCAAGTACACTAGAAATGTTGTAGAACATTCTGATAATAAAGAATACTCAAGTGAAATTCAAGTACACTAGAAATTTTGAAGAAAGTCGTGATAATAAAGAATACTCAAAGAGCTAAAAGTCCTTTCCAAAGTTTCAGCGCAAGGCGCTACCCATTTGTTGCTATTCACATGCATCAAGATGTTTCCCCTACTCATTCACTGATATCTGCTCACTATTACATTACTCATTGTCGCAAGAAACTTCACATTTCACTAATTACAGTAAGTAGAAAACTCACAGCATTAGTACTACTATATTGATTAATGCTGATTATGTAATAACATGATATACTATCAAACAGTATCTGCAGCTTTGTCCCTATTCAAGATATTTAAGCTTTACCAGAGCATAGTACGGATACTCTCAGTATTATTACTATACTCATTGATCATGGTCATGAAATTATTAATTAACAATTGTTGCACCTTGTTCGAATTTTACATTTTTCAAGCATTTCCTGAATGGGAATTGAAATACACATGTATATGAAGCTGATGAACAGACCATGTTGGAAGTAAATAAGGGATTTTCTGAATATCCAGATGGTGTTGTATCATGGTCTGTGAATGTTTTCCCTGCTCTGAAGTGAAGCAGGTGGTCAGGCATTTGTATGAATGTATGAGATATGAACAAACTTTATGTCAGCATTATGACACCTTTGGTCTGGTTGGTGCTTGCCTAGAGATGTAGAGAAATGTTAACTGTTCACATACATTATGTTAGTATTACCAGTAAAATATCTGTGAAAATACAGTGTAATATATATATACTTATCCCTACATAATTCTAAAGACGCTTTATAGCATCATAAATGAACTCCATTATTGTTACTATTGTCATTATAGTCCAGGCCAATACTGATACCAAATAGGGCCTGCATAGTAATATGATAGGTTAGAGACTCTGTAAATTACAAGTTGTAGCGTGTACGATTTTGTAATACTAAAGCGGTTTTAACTTTAAGATTATCAATCATTGTAGGCAATGTCAAGAGCACATGAACAAATAAAAAAGTTTCGGTAACTAAATTCTGTTATGTATCTGGTCACAAAGTATGAATCTTTTCATTGCAGATTTAACGTATACCTATACATGTAAAAGTAACACTTATTGATTATTGCAATTTATTTACTCTGAGTACAAACAGACCCAAGTTACTCTTAAAGTTGATATTCAACCTCCTTCTTCTTCTAATCCAGCAGCCTTATGCTTAAGCCTTATCCTGTGTCATACACTAGTAGTACACTAAGTAGTGTTTGGTTGTGTTTTATACAAATACAATCAACGTATTTTTAATAATAAAAGCTCCACAGTACAACTTGTGTTTTACTAAGGACGTTTTCAAAGTTTGAACTGACCCCATCATCAAGAATGAGAAAGGGAAAGAGAAATGATAATCAAAAGCTTTTAGTCCTATAATCATCTCATTTTTGTGTCCCTACTTCAAGACATTGCTTTGTATTCTGCAGTCTATATAGACTTTTTCTATTCACCAAATCTTTTGTATGCATGCCATGCTACTTTACCACATGTTTAGCATGTATTACACAAGAGCTATTGTCACTTATCGTTTTCGTGTTATTATGCTTGTATAATAATTGTATTTGTTAGGGGAATGTTGTTGTTTTGTTTGGATTTTTTTTTTAAATTTTCATGTTTATGTTAATTGTCACAATCACCAGATTCTACACATTTTTGCCTAGCAACACAGCTACATGTATATCAAATACGCCTTGAGCCCACTGTGTGGGGTAAGTGCGTGGTATAAATAACCAGTTATTAATAGTATTATTATTATTAATGAGAGGTGGGACCTTTGTTTTAACATCCGTTTCCAACAGAAAAGAGGAGGACAGCTATATAAACTGTCCACATGACCCATGTCCTGAATGTCCTCCAGAGGGATTTGAACTCAGGTCACCTGCTTGGAGACCAAACACATTGAACATGTTAACTGTTTGGCCACCGTGCAGCCCTGTACAGACGAGCCTAGTAGTATTCACAACAATGAAAGACTTGGATTGGCCACAGATCAAAGATCAGTGCTACACATGGTTTTTGTTTCATGATGTTTGGTTTCATAATATTCATACAATACAGATCAGAGCTTATTATGCATGCTAAAAAGAATTTGTATTGAAAGGTCAAGATGTCATTAGCATTTTTTCCACTAGACTCACTTTGTGTGTTCAAAAAATCAGATCTTGTTCAACAAACAAACAAACAATTGTTTTTGTCTTGTTTTATTTATTTTTAGAATAGGAAAACTTTTGGGAGTTTTAAAATCATGATAAAAGGTCATCTTAATCTTAAGGAAGATTTTTAGGCAGGCTACATTGGCATGTATAAGCTCAACTTGACAATGACAATAGTGAATATAAGTAAGAATCATGTAATTACATTATTTGAAAGTTTGAAGTGCTTTCTTGTCTTCAATGTATGTGCATGTCATTGACAAGTTGTTGTTAATGAAAGAATTTGTTTGACAGGCTGCTTCTCGTCTTCCGAAACAAAACTTTCATTGAAAGAGCCACTCGCTTTTTGTTCAACAGTTAGATGTATATGTATTTACAGCAAAGCCATATTAGCTCCACTTTGAAAAGTAGAGCCAAAGTATTTGTCCATGTTATTTTGCTTGTGACTTGATTTATGCCTCTAGTGGAACAAAGGGCTGCAACAAACTTTCGGATATTTACGTACATTTAAACACAATTTCCGTAAGTTCTTGTTTGATATGTTATATGTTCTTGTATGCTTTTATATAGTTTGTCTAAGGAAAAAAAGTGGACTTTTTTGTAAACAGCCGTAAAAACAAAACAAAAAGATTTTAGAATGTAGAATGTATCTAGAATTTGGAAACAAATTTGTCATTACACAGTTGAATATTTTCTCCTACAAGAATTGTAACAAGAGCACTGAGAATTGTTTGAAAAATTGGCCTTAATGTCTTTATCAGCAGTAATTTTGGCTATGATGTTTTGTCAAATTCTACCTAAGGGCTTTAAAGAAAGGCTCCCTTTTCCTCCCTTTTTTTTTCTTTTTCTATAAGACACTGTACTTTATTGTATGAGATAATTTATGAAGCTTTTGCTGACATTGACAATCAAGGACTTGCTATTTCTCACTTGCATTGATGTCCTACACAGTGCAATATATTGTATTGGTTGAACATAATATCTTAATTTGATGCTTTGTTGTTAATTTTGTTTCTTTCTCATTGTGAATCTTCTCTTTTGTAATATTTTTTGTAAAGTGCATTGACCAATAGAGTAAATCAAGACATCTCAATTCTCTTAGGAGGTTTTCTTAATTCTCTTAAGAGATATATGATATGATATAATTTCAGATTGTTTAGGCCAGTTGGCCTTTATCTGATCTTTTGATCAGTCATTTAAACTAG
>JAUELK010184724.1:0-10874 GCA_031471215.1 Gastropteron pacificum
TTGAAATCCGTTGATCAATTACGATTCTGCTTTAGTTTGAAAAAACCCTCCAAAAACGGGTCCGAGAATTTCGGAACGACGATAGAACGCACCGCGGCCATTTTTTCGGCGGCCGCAGCGCACAGTAATCCAAGTGCCTAGTAAGGGTAAGGGTTGGGTTCCCTCCAGTCCAGTCCAGCAGTGGGTGAGGTCAGGCTCAGTGTGTGTGGTGTGGTGAGGAGAGTGTGGTTGGTTGGTAGTGGTAGGGTTCCCCTCTCCTCTTCTAATCTCTTGCTTGACATGACCTTATCCAGCTGGAGGTACTTGTTGGAATGTGTGGCCCCGTTTGTTTACATGTCCGCCATGTTGGATATCACTGGGGATATTATTAAGTGTTGATATGCCATTTTGTAACCACTATGCCTATTTTCAATATTGATGTTGAGTCAATAATTTTTCATTTTATTTTAGGTGAAAATCGTATACATCACTTACACTTTTTGTGCCCCACCCCCACCCCCACCCTTAGCGTTTACATGCGTTTTTGATTGGTGACTGAGAATATTTGAGCTCTCTGGAGGAAAAGCGCTATATATAAATGGGCCATTTATATTATTATTATAAAAGCTGTAGATCCATGGGTGCAAGTCGGCCAATTCAACTTTCGGAAAATCTATTGCCGGACGATCGTACTTTCTCGGGTGACGGGCCGATCGTCCGTCAGTACTGTAATTCTCTAAATTAGTCAAGTCTCAATACAACCCAAGTACATGTTCTATTATTGACACAAACAGGCTTTAGGTCACGTACACAACACAGTGTGTCTATAATGTAGTAGAATATAGTCCTAGTTTTCAGTTTTCCAGGGGGTGGGGGGTTTTAGGACAAATTTTGCTAGATCTAGGGGCTATGGTTAGGGTTTTAAAAAATGACACACCAACCAGGGACCGCTTTCGCCTTCGGTAACCAGTCCCCGGAGGCGGAGTAGACCTAGATCTAAGAATGTCTAGGTTTAGTTGATTGTTATTGATAGATCTAATTGTTTATAGTTTAGGCTATATTTATTCATTAGATTAGATTTAGGTAGGGCAGCGCTACGTACGGTTCCTCTCTCCTTGCTTTTAGTCGTCAGATCAGGGGTAGATTCTTCAGGACCCCACGTCCAGCTAAGCATTATTATTGCCAATTCCTCACGATGTAGGCCACCAAATTGCTTGAACCGGGTGATGATTGATTGAAAATCAAATTTTCTAACTTTCATTGATGTTTAAAGCACTAAACTAAACTGTAACGAAATTCAATGTTTGTGTTGTTAATCATCTTTCTTTGTCATTTGTCCAGATTCAGCAACTTCCGGTCGTCTATCTTGCAAATAACTGCAGTCGTGCTTATCTCTTCCAGTGCCTTAACCAACAAACCTAATGTGTAAAACTGAACATTCGATTATGACAATGTTGAAGGGGTGAATCAAAAATAATATTTTGTTCTTTTCTTACATCTAGATTCTAGACTAGAAAAGAAAGAAAAAAATTCATTTTAAAGCAGTACCAGTACCAACACATGTAATGTATGTTGGCTTAAATAATCCAAACACAAATATAAGGAACGTTTGTGAGTTGAAAGTGCATTTGTTGCACTTTGTGCAGCATTTCACATTTAGGCATAGGCTTACTGATCAAACATGATGATACAATTTGTCAATGCGATTTACAACTGAAAAGTCTTGAAACTACTGAAAATTATATGAAAGATTCTATTGATTTCACTCTGGGGAGGTTGGTAACTCTGGGCATATTTGTTCAGTGCTTGAATGAATTGTTTGTTAAAATAAAGAGAAAAACTTGGACAGAGAATTATGTCAATTCCGCTCAAGCGTGTTCTGCATATTCGACGCATCTTGTCAAATATTGTCACAAGCGAACAGCAAGATAACATATTTTGTTACCCTTTTTTCCCTCAGAAACTTGGAGAGTTGAACAACTATCCAGACTTCAATAACTACTTGATTTTTGTCCTGACCAAGTTGAAAACAGAGGGTGAGTTTAATTGCTTCAAATAATCCCAAAATATAGACAAACATTAGTTTGCAACTGATAACCGATACACACATTCTTTTCATTTTTGTCTTAGGTAAAAAACATTTGAACTTGGTAGTGTTTCCATTTCAAAATTAGTATTGCGATTGCATAATCAAGTGTACAATAATAGTGAATTGTGTAGAAAATTTATCACACTGATCATCACAGTAGTAGCCCTTGTACACACGTAAATTGTGAGACCTAGTTTGTACTGAAGAAAGTATTAAACTGAATGAGATGAAAATCGCATCATGTTGTTCATTTCATATTTTTTTTTACATTTTCAGATGATCCCACCCGGTCATTGAGTGGACTGATATTGAAAAATAATGTCAGGGGACATTTTGATAGGTTTCCACCTGAAGTTACCAACTTCATCAAGCAAGAATGTTTGAACAGTATTGGGGATCCTTCCCCCCTTATTCGTGCAACTATTGGGATCATAATTACCAACATAATCTCAAAGGGAGAGTTGCATCGATGGCCTGAAGTCCTACCACATCTCTGTACCTGCTTGGATTCAGAGGATTACAACACATGTGAGGTGAGAGAGTTTTTAATATTCAAGGTATCAGTGTTGTAATAGTATGGTTTGTTTGAAAAAGAACATTTTAGGTTTCATAAAAAATATATACGGATAATGTGTATGTGGTATTTTGAATTCAGTTTAACATCATAAGGGCAGTTTTATTATCTGGTTGAGTGTGAAAGGGTCCTTGTAAAGCTGAGATTATTGCAACTGTCTTGTGTTTCTTTCAGGGTGCATTTGGAGCTCTTCAGAAGATCTGTGAGGACAATGCTGAAACCTTGGACAATGATATGGAAGACAGACCCCTCAATGTTCTCATACCAAAGTTTTTGAACTTTTTCAGACACCAGAGCCCAAAGATCAGGTATGCCACTCACGAGTGTCATGAATGTTTGTTTCCCTCAAAGTCAAAGTTTCATGTTACCGGGGGTACTGTTACGGGCACCGGCACCGAAAGTCTCACACAGCCTCTCGATTCTGCACCACAGAGCGATAGTCAGTCACATTATTTTTATTTTTACACTATTTGGTCATAATGGAAATCAACAATGTTGTGCCCCTATCGACCTAATTCCGTATTTGAGTAATTTACTACCTGGTACTCTTATTTATTTTGAGCACGAGGCATACATTCAGCAGCGACATCAGGTACAAATTTCCGAGACAGGGGAAAATGGATGAGGTGCATTTGAATTTTCATGGGCTTCTTACTCAACTTACTATACTATAGATATAGACTATAGGTACAAAGCTTAATAATGAAAATATGTTTTAACTCTTATCCAAGACTTCAATAGAGGATCATTAGTTAAAATTAATGAAAATTGTAGGCCTACTGATTTATTGACCTTCCTGTGGTTTGATAACTTTGGTCTCAAAACGCTAACATTTTCATTCTAATATGCCAGGAATAGCCCTGTTTAATTTTTCAATCTCTTGCGGTCACCTTGTAATGTATCCTTAATGCAGAGATTATTTAATTTAATTTAAAAGCCTAGAAGGGTTAATGGTAGTGCAATTTTGACAAACACTGACACACTATTATGTGTTTAAAAGCTTACTTTTAAAAAAGAAAAGAATTCTACGACATTCATTTTGTTACTATCTGGAGGCCTATATGACATTATGTTGTTACCAGTAATCACCATGATTACAAGAAATTAACAAGCCACCTTATTGTTCCTTTAAGCAGGATCCCTTGAGAATCCTTGACATTTCACTCCAGTCCCCTTCCTCTTGTTATACCAGGATTGTACTGTATAATCTGTGTAGATAAATGTTACAATTTTATTGAGGTTTGACTGATTAAAAAAGATGTCATAGAATATTGTTTGATGTTTTTCAGGTCACATGCAATTGCTTGTGTCAACCAGTTCATCATTAACAGAACCCAGGCACTTATGCTTCACATTGACACATTTATTCAGGTTTGTATGACAATTGACTGAGAAGGTCTTGATGTCAATTGTGTCTATTTACACATGTTCTACCTAGCCATTTTGCTACATGCATGCACACAAAAACAATTTCATATCTTTGCGCCATCGTTTTGGCTGAAAAGTTAAAAGGTCTTTTGCTGACATAAGGCCTATAAATGTCTAAACCGTACCTTTGACCTATGCACCCTTGTCTTACACCTGTCTTCACTTCAAATTCTCTGGTGACTGTTCGTCCAATTCTGATGTCAAATTTGGTCCCACCACTCGTATTTGTTTCAGGGGCATACCATAGGCGTTAACAATTTTCCATATTGTGTCTCTATGTACACTGTCGAATGCATAAATGACACAGTTGATAAATTACTCAGAAATTAACAGAGTGGTTTAAGATCAAACAGATCATGCACCGATGCAATATTCGTACTAATGAACGTTTTAGAAAAGACTTTAGACCTCAACGTACCAGTCTATCTACATATCATATGTCGAAAATATCTCAAAATATATTCACCAATGGTCTGTAACTATAACGGATATTGCTGTTTGCTATGAAGATTGTTCATGTGGTATTATTGAACCAGAAGATGTATCATTCTATATTCTTTTTTTTAGAACTTATTCTTCCTTGCCAAAGATGAAGACACTGAGGTGAGGAAGAATGTCTGCAGAGCTTTGGTCATGCTGGTGGAAGTGAGGATAGACAGACTGATGCCACATATTGATCAAATAATACAGGTGAGGATTTGCAAGGATTCTCCATTTATTGGTAAAATCTACTAATTATGGTAAATTTGCCCTTAAATTGAGTACAAATACACTATAGACTGGACAAATCAACATAAGGCACCATTTCTAATTAGTTTATCTTTTGTTGGCGCATATTATTTCCTGTTAACACTGTCATAAACATTTTTTCCCTAATTCAGTATATGATGGAGAGGACTCAGGATGCTGATGACACAGTGGCTTTAGAGTCTTGCGAGTTTTGGTTGTCTCTTGCTGAACAGAAGGTTTGTAAGGATGTCCTTGGACCTCATATCGAGCAACTTGTTCCAATCTTGGTGAAAGGCATGAGATACTCTGAGATTGACATCATACTCCTCAAGGTTGGTACATGATTTCAACTTGGTCTGAATTTACATGATGTTCAATGCTTTATATTGCATGCCTTAACATAACTTTTCCATCTTTCATAATTTTGAAGTTGCCATTGCCAAAAGTCTCAGTAACTCTTATTATTCAGTCTTCTGTGCATATTGTAATTTCGTGACAAGAAATTGATTCAAATTTGTTGACTTGTATAATTCATAACATACTCTGCATTTTCTTGAATACGTATTTCCAACAGAATCATTCTCGTTTCAAATCATGAATCCCCCATACTTCATTAGGAAAAATTACCTTGTTCTGATTGTTGACACCTTACTTAATTTCAGGGAGATGTCGAGGAAGATGAGATGATTCCTGACAAAGAATCTGATATTAAGCCCCGGTTTCACAAATCGCGAACACACAATCAAAAGCATGATGGAGAAGAGGTAAATTAAGATGCAAGTAGTAGAGATAGTGTATTTGTCATTTGGTGTTAATGTCTTTTCTAATGTTATTCACACTTCAATAATTGAAAAAGGAAGATTGATTCATAGGCACATTGTACAACTCTTGCCACCATGCTTTAGTTTTTAAAGAAAACTTGAATATGCTTAAGGAATAAAATGGTGATTAAAACTGTAAACAAAAGTTATTTATGAAAATCAAATCTTTACTTTTTCATTTTGTCTTTCAGGAGGGAGATTCTGATGAAGGGTATGATGATGATGACTCACTATCAGATTGGAATCTCAGTAAGGAGTTTTTAAATTGAGTTTTCTTTTGTCATGTCAAGAAACCAAATATTATTTTAAAAGTGCTATTTCAACAAAGTAAACAAACCTTTAAAGTGCCTCTACTGCTCAAATCTACTCACTACCCTGCTGCTCTTTCCTATTGTTTTTGTTGTTTTGACTAGGAATTATATTGACTGGTCACCCACAGCTTGCATCTATATTTCTTAAAATTATCATACTATTTTGTGCTTGCTTGTTCAACATATTTTTAATATGGCTAACAAAATCACATTTTCATTCTTCACAGGAAAATGCAGTGCAGCAGCCTTGGACGTGCTTGCAAATGTGTTCCATGAAGAGATTCTCCCAATCTTGCTCCCTATCCTCAAAGAAACTTTATTCCATGTGGACTGGGAGGTAATTTATTTATGGTGAAAATAGGGAGTATTCGTTCAAGTTAACCATAGTAATGCTTATTTTAGAATTGAAAATCGCAACTTTTAATTTTGTTTTCCACAGTACCATGACGATAATTGTCATAGTCCCTGTTTTTTGTTTTTTCTTCTTCTTTCTCCTCTCTATTACTATTAGTGGGTTTGTCAACTGTCTTTGACTAATGAGAAACTACCTTCTACCATATCGAATTCCGATTTTGAGTTAGTTGATGAGCGAAAACATAATTAAAGAGTCATCTTAATAATGCACATTTTCTGAGACACAGTGTACAGTGGAGCCCGAATGTAGCGAATACTCTTGTTACGAACTGACTTTATAAAGAACACATTTCCGTGCCCAGGTTTTCTCTCTCTTTATTTCAATAAAAAAATTAACGAACTTACTGTTTCAAGGAAAACATTGTTTTTTTTTTCCTTTACTTTTGACTGAGCAACCCACAAAGGCGGAAACATTGACTGCCAACACTGATCAGAGTCAATCATTGTTTCATTCTATTGCGAGTTTTACACACTATCTGGGGGCCGCGCGGTGGCCGAACGGTTAACACGTTTGGTTTTCAAGCGGGCGACCCGGGTTCGAATTCCAGTGAGGGCATTCTGAACATGGGTCGTGTGGGCAGTTTTCATGGCTGTCCACCCCCGTCCTATCGGAGACGGGCGTTAAAACGTAGGTCCCACCTCTTATATGATCTAAATAGTGTTGCTAGGGGTGTAAAACTCGAACTCAAATAAAAAAAATCAAACACTATCTGGCCTGACGCTTTTCGTTATTGGGCACCAGTTCATTTGTATGGTGCCACTCATTCACTTTATCGAATGGTTGAGGCTTGGTGGATGGAGGGAGGAAGGCCTTCTGGTCATTTGGCTACTAATGTGTAGGCCTACAGTAGAGCAATAGAACTAAAGAACTAATCTCTTTTCTGATTTTACTAATCAAATAAAAAAGAAAGAGAACAAACATTAAACAAGTTGAAAAGCAACAACTAGCGGCTGAATGACGAACCCACTGTCTAGATTTTTGTTTCAGGTCTAGACACATGTGCATTTGTGTGATGATCTAAACACTTAGTAGGCTTACCAGTCGGCCTGCATGTACGGATTGAAAAAAACGTCCTCGTTCGTTCTGGGCCAGGTCAGATCTGCCACCTGCTCAGTCTTGGCCTATTATCTTTGACAGGTTGAGTTCATGGGCTAGCTTCATTTCATGACTGAAACTGCTAGATGAATAGTATCCCATCTGAGGGAAACAAATTTAAGTTTTCCATTGTTACACCTTGTATGTTTAGCTTTACCATTCAACATCATCAGACAGGTAACAGTAGTATTTTCAACTTTTGATATATCATTAATAATGCTCTTTTGAAACACTCTTCAGGTGAAAGAATCTGGAATCCTTGTCCTTGGGGCAATAGCGGAGGGTTGCATGTCGGGAATGATCCCACACTTGCCTGAACTTATACCATATCTTATCAACTGCTTGTCAGACAAGAAAGCCTTGGTGCGATCTATAACATGTTGGACCCTAAGTCGCTATGCCCACTGGGTGGTTGGCCAGCCACATGACAACTTTTTGAAGCCCCTTATGACTGAGGTTGGTTGTTCTTTTGCGTTTAAAAAAAAATGCATTTTAGCAGTGACTTATGTAGTATATGGTATTAATTCAAAGTTTGCTATCAAAATAGCAACTTAATGTTGTAGATCTATAACAACATGCATATGTGTTTTTTAATGTACAATTAGACAGAAGAGGAAGTTTCCACTAAGAGCAAATCCAATGTGATGCAACAAACTTTGTAGAAGTGAGAATATTGAATGCTTGGGAACATTAAGAAAAATGCTTGACAAGATAGTTTGACAGGGTAAGGTAAACAACATATCTTGTAAAAGACCAAGTGATTTGTAGTCATTTTTCATTGAAAAGAAGTAATGACTGATCAAAGGTGGTCTCATTGAAATCTTTCGAGGAAAAAAATTAGCTGTAAAATGTAGCAAACTACACATTCGGTCTTGATTAGTGTGGCTTGCGTTGTACAAATTCTTTAATGAAACTCAACCTTTATCCTTTTTTTTGGGAAAAAATCCACAGCTGTTGAAACGTGTCCTTGATGCCAACAAAAGAGTTCAAGAGGCTGCATGCTCTGCCTTTGCTACTCTAGAGGAGGAGGCCTGCACAGAGCTTGTGCCCTATCTCAGTTTCATCTTGGAGACACTTGTCTATGCTTTTGGAAAGTACCAGCACAAAAATCTCCTGATTCTCTATGATGCCATCGGGACTCTTGCAGATTCTGTTGGACATCATCTAAACAAACCTGTAAGTAGGAGACCACAACTTGGAATTCTATGCATTTAGTCTTAATAGCTGCTTACATGTACTCAGAGTGGCTCTGATTTGTCTGTTTTAAGAGTATTTGGCTGGTTTATTTATTACTATTTCTTGTAGCAAGACATTTAGCGGCTTTAGGGACACATTTTCGTGCCGGCACTCATAATCTGGACATCGCTACGTCGCTAAGTCATCTTAACTAGGTAAATGGGTCATTGCAAGTTTCACAAGATATTTGCCGGGTCTTAATAAAATCTTGAAATTGCCAAATAAAACGATCGGTTTTGACGTTAGGACATGAAAACCGAAAATCATTGTTTTTGAATTATTCAGCTTTTCCTGTCGAGATCTTCGCTCAGAATGATGACTTCGTTCATTTCTAGCGCAAACAAACCAACTTTCGTTTTTAGTAATTACTTTTGTTGTTTTGAGCCTATCAGCACTTTGTGGACATAAATCATCACAGCCGACAGTCAAAACTTTATTGAGCGAGTGCTAAAAGTCTAATATGCCTTTTTTCTTGTGCTTTTGGGCGAAACTAAGAATAACTGCAGTTTTATTTGTATTAAATGTTATCTAGCACTTCAATGTGGTACTACAACAATGTACTTTTGGGGTATAATGTGATACATTCCGTTTTTCAAATACATCTTAAATCTTTAAACACATTAGAAAACAATACCACCATTTTGTGTTATGAAAACAACCGCTATTCAACCAAAAATGTGAACATCATGTGTATGTGCAAGGAAATACTTGACCCTTTGTCACAGGCTCATGTACATCTGGGCGAGTGGTTTGGACATGATGACTCTTCACAGCAATGACTCATGAGAGTGATGCTTGCTTGTATTCGTACTGTCTGATCCAACATTTTTGTCTTAAGCTATAGTATTAACTACTACAGTGAGAATGTATTACTTTTCCCTTGCGAAAACATGAATATTTTATACATAATGTTACATGTATTATGTTGAATTAAAGAAAACTAAATCAATTATTCATAACCAATACGCAATGCATTATAAGTTTAAAATGAGACATTTTATTTTTTATTAGGAGCAAATGTTAGCAAATGGATTTTCTGAAGTAAAAGTTGTTTCTTGTGGGTTTTTTTGATTTGAAATTGTCATGGTCATTTGAAATTGTAATTAAGTCTTGATTTTACACACCAAATTTTGAACTTCCTTTCTATCATTACGGATCTTGCACAACGTTAGTTTTTTCCAAGCTTGTTGTTTGGACATGATGACTCTTCACAGCAATGACTCTTAATGTGAGAGTGATGCATGCTTGTATTCGTACTGTCTGATCCAACACTGCCAGATTCCCTTTGTTTTAAGCTATTTTATGAACTAACTACAGTGAGCATTTTTTTCTTTGGGAACGCAGATCCATATCATTGATCATGTTGAATGAAAGAATATAAATGCATTATCATAACCATTGTACAATACATTATAATAGAAATTACCCTAATAGTAAAAGTTAGCAAATAAAATTTCTTCTTTTGGTCGTTTTGTGTTTTTGGTTGTCGAGGAGATATCTAAAATTATTAAGTTTGTATTTTACAAACCAAATCTTTAACTGCCTTTCTATCATTAGGGATCTTACACAAAACGACTAATTTTTTGTTTTATGCTTTTACGGTAAACAATTTGTTTTGTCATGTTTTCCATTAGGAGTACGTGAGTATGCTGATGCCCCCTCTGATTCAGAAGTGGAACATGCTGAAAGATGAGGACAAAGACCTGTTCCCTCTACTGGAGTGTCTCAGCAGTGTGGCCACGGCTCTTCAGTCGGGTTTTCTTCCATACTGTGAACCTGTATACCAGCGCTGTGTATGCCTTGTGGAGCAGACCTTGGGACAAAATTTTGCGAACCTTTCCCAGCCAGAGCAATATGACCCACCAGACAAGGATTTCATGATCGTAGCCCTTGACTTGTTGTCTGGCCTGGCTGAAGGGTTGGAGGGCCACATCGAGGGTCTGGTAGCCAACTCAAACATCTTGAAGCTGCTATTCCAGTGTATGCAGGACCCTATGCCAGAAGTACGACAGAGTTCATTTGCCCTTCTTGGTGACCTCACTAAGGCATGCTTTCAGCATGTGAGACCTTTCATTTGTAAGTAGTTTTCTTGTTTGTTGTTTTCCTTATTTATTGTTTTACCTTTTCAAATCGCATCTGCTCAGCTCAAAATTGTTGATCAGTATCGGAAATGAAAAGGATATTAAAAGGAAATTTT
>JAUELK010184835.1:0-10874 GCA_031471215.1 Gastropteron pacificum
AAAATCCTGCCACCAGGGCCAGGATAAATCGGAATGGTTCCGATTCGTCCGGTTCCGAAATATCCTGTGACACCGGCACCAATGTGAAACAGGAAGTACATAGTTGGATTGCACCTACATGTGTCCAGTCTTTGATGTATCTACGATCGACAATTACTGACCAATCATAGGCGGTTAATTCTACTAGCCCCATCCGCAAGTGCAAATATCGAGTACCTCCATGTACATTTCATTTCCGGTTCCGGCACCAATGTGAAACAGGAAGTACATAGTGGGTTGAGCTCGTACGAGGAGCGTCGTCTGCTAGGCCTTGTCTGTTGTTTTGTTTGTTATAGTTATAGGCCTATAGACTCTAGATCTCTAGACAAGATACTTGTATTTAGATCTCTCTAGATGTTCTAGCAAGCTCAGGGTCTAGATTGATTAAGGTCTTGTGAGATCTAAAAACACAAAGATGGAAAATGTGGTCGTCAAGAAGAAGAAACCTAAGTTTTTAGGTGAGTCAAGTGGTCTTTTCTAGCATAGAAGACAAGGCCTAGATCTAGATTTCTATTCAGAATCTAGAAACCTAAACTATTGATCTATCTTAGATCTAGAGTCTAGATTTAGATCTAGATCTAGATCTAGAGTCTAGATTTAGATCTAGATATTGTAGACCAGTATTATTAGATCTACTCGTGATCTAGTCTAGATTCAGATTCTAGATCTAGATCTAGAGATCTAATAAAATGTTTTCCTTTTTTTCTTCTATTCCACAGTGCCAATAGCCAACAGTGCTTCATCGAAAGATGACACTTCAGGAGAAAAGAAGAAGCCCACCAAGGTCGTAAACTTGTTCACATGAGTCTTTGATATTTAAATAATAGCAATAATCAGTTATAGATCTAGATCTAGAAATTATAATTTTGATACGGCGTTTTTCTCTGAAATGGCTTGGAGTAAAGTAAAATAATTTATCTTGCTAATAATTAATAATAATAAAAAGTGTCTTCTTTAAGAAGTGACCTATAGATCTAGATCTAGAATCTAGCTCTAGATCTATAAAATGTCAGCTGATACGTTCAGAAGGCCGATAGAGTCCGAAGCAATTTTCTCCATTCCATCACCATCTTAACCTCCCAGACACAGCCTACTCATACTGACTGCTGGCAGTGCAGCCTCGAGCCTGTGATGCGCTGTCTTACTCTTAATGATGACACTTCATACTTTATTGATATCTAGAATACATTATCCTTCACTTGTCTTTTGTTTGGCAGGCTACCCATTGCACGCCTTTGAAAAAATGTGACAAAGTCTTTTTGGTGATGGTTAAGAAAATGCTTTGAAAACCAAACCTAGACCTAGATCTAGGACTAGAATCTAGATTCTAGTTGGATTTAGATCTAGGAGTCTTATTTGCCAAGACCAATATTTGAACAAGGGACATTTATTTGACTCAAGAGACTGACATACTGACCACTTACTACCCACACAACCATTGCGGTATGTGTCAATCAATTAGAAAGACAGTCATGAGATTTGTTTGTGCTAATTCAATATTGAGTTGTTATAGGCTTAGACTAATCACTATCACTCCTTTACTATGAATGAAAAAACCCCACAGTATAATAGAGTAAGATGTATCCAAAGTGCGAGGATTAAAGGCCCTATACAACTGTAGCAGCATTGCAAATAAGTGGATAGATGACAAAAAATCTACAGTATTATTATTAAAAACATTTCAACAGGGTTCTCATGGAGCAGAAGGAAAGACACCACAGCAAGAGCAAGAGCATCATGATTCAAGTGAGAAGACCTCTTCAGAGAAAAAAGCAAAGGGTAAACGCAATCTTAACTTCTTTTTATCAATGAACTACATTAATGAATTTTAGCCTTTTGGTTCTCTACTCTTAACTTGGTTAACTCACACCCTTGGTATCTCATCTACAGGATAGCTGTAGTAATTGCTTTGCTTGGGTAGTAATTGAAGCATGGTATTGAAGAGAGACAGGGAGTGTGTGAGGGATGGAGACAGGGGGGGGGTGGGGGGAGGGGAGAGATTAAGAGACGCCTTGAAATAGCTGCCTGCATAGTTCTTTTCATGTATTGTCCCTTATAGTTCTAATCAATGTCACCCAATTGATATTTTGCAACTTGAGATCTCATTGCTTGTTTTGTTGTAACTTTTGTTGTCACAAAGTATTTTAGGAATAAGTTTGAATAAGTTCTGACCCCCAAGCATTTTTTTATACATGTGGATGTGTGAAATTGACTTTTAAATTATGTATTTTTTATTGAGATGAAGTTAGTTGATAGCACCATGTGAGCATGTAAGGCCTATACTTTTATCTCTCACACATGAATATTTCCAGCTGTAAAATTTGGTCCAGTCATCCCAAAGGTAAAGAAGAAGAAGGAAGACGGAAAGACAGTGAAAAGGAAAAAGTCCACAAAGGAAGTACCGCCAGAGACAGGTGGGAATGAGGAAAACAATGCCGGGCCAAATATGGAAGTGAAAAAAGTGCGAAAGGGGAAGAAATCCAAGGAAGAGCCAAGAAAAAAGCCAAAATCTTTGACGCATGAAGAGTATGAGGAGATCTTTTCATCAGCAATTTATGGCTCAATTGAAGGTAGAAAGTCTGGCCCAATTTCATTATCTCTTTGTGTTAAAATTCTGCATCTGTTCATTTTTCCTTTCAAAAGTAAGGATTTTCAGTGTGCTTTTCTTGTTGTTCCTAATGGTTTCCAGGGATTATGAAAAGGACAAATTTTTTTCTCTCCTTAATAATGTTTTAACAAACAGACATGAGAATTGTAATGAATCAATTATAATATCAGCATGTGCATCTGATGAATTATATTTCGTACACTTTTTGCAATGTGTTAAGTGAAAAAAAAAGAATTCCAAAAGCAAATACAAAAACTGACTGCTGCAAATGGATGACAACTGTGGCCCAACCTGTATTTCAGGTGAAAAAGAAATTGACATTCAAGACAACCAATCATCACAGCCAGACGGAAAGGTCTATGACTCCTTGGATGGTAATGTCACCCACTTGTTTATTATCACATGGATAGGTATTTTCATGAGGTGATTTTCAGAAAACGAAATTGAATTGATTTCATGTAGCCTATTTCATATATTTCTCTCATCCCACCCAGGTGTCAAGGGGGTACACAACTGTAGGCAGTGAAAAGTGTTAGAGCTATGTTGGTATCAGTGATGTTGAGTCGTAGTCGGAAACCTTTTAGTTGGAGTTGGAGTCGTGGAGTCTGAACATTTTCAGCCTGGAGTCTGAGTCGGATTTATTTTCTCCGACTCCGACTCCGGCCAAACTTAAAATTTTTGCAGATTAAAAAAACAACATGCAGGTGTTTAAAAAAAAAATAAAACAACATAAATAACGACAGCAACAACAGCAGCATAGATTCAGGTCTATAACAGGGTCCCCACCAGGTCGGGAAAACGGGAATTTTGCGGGAAGTCGGGAAAAACGGAATGCCTAAAATGTTCATGTTGTGTTGGGAAAAATAGTCTTTATCCACATATATCTATGTGATATTAGCAATAGTTATAATCTGTTGTTTGAAGACTACACTTCAAAATGTGCATGTGCAAATTTCAGTTTAACATTTTATCATTGACTATAGACTTTTTGGAACCATTCTTGGTGTTGGGCGGCATTATTTTCCCTGCGAATTGGGGTCTTGAAAAGAATGTGGGGGTCTTGAAAAAAATGTCAAGGATTTGGTGGGGACCCTGCTATAAACTGAAATCCAACTGTAACTAACTAACTTATTTTGATCTTGAGCCCAAACTAAAACTAAAATGGCAAGAGTTTAATGATAATGTAGTATGTAGTGTGTGCCTAAAATGCTGTGGTTAAACTAAGCTAAACTAACCACATGATCAAATTCTTTTCTTTCTTTCTTTTTTTATTTTACTGTTTCTGTTGTTTTGATTTTTAACCCAAACAACGTAAGAGTCTTAATGATACAATTTGCAACTTTGATTGTAGAAATAGATCTGATTATCATAATATTTAGTTGACCCAATCAGTATTATTTCCCCCCATCTTTCTGTTCTGTCATTAATTTTTTTTAACAATAGGCCTATTCAAGTATTCCTCCTCACTTTCTGAATATTTTCCTATGTTTGATTATTCATGTCATTGAAATATTGATATTCACTAATTATCAAGTTTATTTTCATAATGAGTAGGTTAGGAATTTCTGTAGTTGTAAAAAAGAAACAAAAGTTTAAAAATAGTTGTTGTTCTTCTACTACTTCTACTTCTTCTCCTTATTTTTAATGATAACAATTAAAATGCCTCCATACATGAATTTGGTGCTTTGTTATTATTGTTTGCCTATTTTGTAAAGTAACTAAAACAACTGCAGTTTTTAAAAAATAATTTGGAAATAATAAATGCATGATAAAATTAGTCTACAAAAAAATAAAATTTGACACACTTTATTATCAAGGGCAAATATATATCCACTCATGACTTTTTCAAAAGACAACATGCTGTATATGTACATAGGTATAACAACTGTTCCATAAAATTTGTGTTTTTGTTTGAAATTGTTTTTTTGTTTTTTTAAATAAATGAAAAAAAACGGTTACATTGTTAATACACATGTATCATGTTTGTTTTTTGTTTGTTTACATAACATTCATTGATCTAAATGTTTTTATATGGTTGATTTAACTCAAGTTGATTTAAATCCAAATAACTGTGGCTATACAGTATCATACTTAGCCCAGTTGTTCAGTTAGAGAAAGAGGCCGCAGTCGGAGTCACTCATTTAAAAAAATGCTAGAGTCTGAGTCTGTCATTTTCAAAAGGCTGGGGAGTCGGACATTTTTCAGACTGACTCCGTATCACTGATTGGTATGGGCAGAGCTACCAGTTTGCCTCCCAGGAGGTTGAGATGGCTCTGGAATGAATTTAGGTCTGGTGGGAGAATTGTGGCTGGAAATTACGATGATATGATAAAATGAAACTTATATTGTGTACGAATGTGATTGTAATGTAAGTTTGTTAGTACATGTATGATGTGTTGTGCTTTAAATTTGTGGTACGCCTTGAGCCCACTGTGTGGGGTAAGTGCGGAGTATAAATAACCAGTTATTATTATTTTTAAGTGCTTTGACTTTGCTGTAATAAAGCACCATGATTCAAAAAAGTGCTCTATCTGTCTATATATATAGGGAATGAGAGTGAGGCATTGGAGGCCAACAAGACAGAAAAGTCTGTTAGCCTGGACACCCAGTCAGACACAGACCTTATGGAGGAGAAAGAGAACACGACTGAAGTGAAACCTGACACTGACTGCAGAAACAAACAGGACAGGCACAAGTCAAAGAAGTCAAAGGAGAAAGAAGACACTCACAGGCTGGCAACTAGTAAGAATTTATTTCATGATTCTTTATCATCCCAATTAGTGTAGGCCTAAATTGTTTTTACAATGTTCTGACAAGGAATGATACATGTACATGAATTGGTAGTTTTGTAATATAACAAACTATTCATTTTGTTTATGTATGGTTTTTTCATCAACAAGTACATTCCACCAGCAACGCCTCTGCATTCTGTTTGTTCAAAGCCTCTAGGTCTTTTGACTCTTTGATGAAAATGTATTTCTGTCAAAAGAAAATGCAAACATCACAATTGAAACTTGGTAGCTTTCTTGCAATGTTTTAGCAAATTATCCCACACTTTCTTTCAGAAGAGAAGAGAAAGAAGCCAAAGAGTGCAGACAGAGTGAAAGCAAAACAAGTTACAACGAAACAGACAAGTCTTGAAACTTCTACAGCACCTCAAGGTGAAAGTGAATCAGAGGAAGAATCAGGTATGCCAACAACAGGCCTATTTGATTTTTTGTTTCGAGTTGGATTTTACACTTTTATCGACACAATTAGGTAACGTAAGAAGTGGGACTCACATTTTAATGTCTGTCTCCTATAGGATAGGGGTGGATAGCCAAAATAAACTGCCCACATGACCCATGTCCAGAGTCCTGCACGCAAAAATAGCCAGCTGGCCCGTCTGTATGTTGATCTTATCTTAGTTTATCTTATCTTATCTATCTCATCTCATCTCATCTCATCTCATCTCATCTCATCTCATCTTATCTTATCTTATCTCATCCTATCCTATCTTATCTTATCTTATCTTATCCTATCTTATCTTACAACGGACATTGTTTTCTCTGTTGTTGCAGGCACATGGGTCCAGTGCTGTGAGTGCCACAAGTGGAGGTATGTGGCAGACATCAGTGACCCAACCCTGGTGCCAGACCTGTGGACTTGTCAGATGAACTCTGGTGAGGAGATACCTCTCTTGGCATTGTCTGTAATAATACACACATGGAGGGTTCAGATTTAGTCTGTACTCTAACTTAACACAATTGAAGAAGATTTGCAGATTCCACTACATGGTATTGGACAGAAGGGCTAGGGCCCAGATGTTGCTGGATCGCTGAAGAAGAAGAAGAAGTCTAAAATAGTAGGAACCAGTCAAACTCTCAGTCAATAGATTGACACAGGCCCATGATAGGGTATGCCAGCAGGGATTTTTAGATTTTTTCATCGGCTCCTATGGGATGGGGAAGGACAACCATATAAACTGCCCACATGACCCATGTCCAGAATCCCACCCAGGATGCCCACCTTGAGACCAAATGCGTTAACCCTACATGTTAACGCCAAATGTTTACCCTACATATTAACCTTACATGATAAACCTACATGTTAACCCTACATATAAACCGTACATGTTAACTCTACATGAGTATCCTACATGTTAACCCTACATGTTAACCTTACATGATAATCCTAGACATTAACCTTACATGTTAACCCTACATATTAACCGTGTATATTAACCGTACATGTTAACCCTACATGTTAACCCTACATGTTAACCCTACATGTTAACCGTACATGTTAACTCTACATGAGTATCCTACATATTAACCCTACATGTTAACCCTACATGTTAACCCTACATGTTAACCCTACATGTTAACCTTACATGTTAACCCTAAATGTTAATCCTACATGTTCACTGCTCATTTTTGACGTTGTTGTCTAAGCTGAGGTAGAATTTGGAAATGAGTGATTGGTTTCTGCCATGGTGGAAAGTTGACTTTGCGATCTTGCCAGCTATTTGAAAAGAGGGGAAACAAAATATGCCGGCTTATGGCGTGTTATTATTTTCCACTATCTGGGTATTTCTGGTGAATTTTGGGGCCCAAACCTTATGAAATCGCAAATTTTAGAGTGGCAACGGTGGTTTGATTGTGGCCTAGGTTCAATCACTCCAATCTAGGGTGACGTTGTTTTGTTTGTCATTTTCACATGGTACATTTCACATTGGTTTACTGTTTACTGTGCCAGTACTTCAGGCTTTTTTTGGTCTGAAGTTTTCTGGTCTTGGCAAAGTTTCCCCCATGGTTTCTACTGTATCACTGATGATATGGTCTACAACACCCTATCACTTTGACAGTGTTACAGCTTGGGCTGCTCTCTCGATGTTTGTGTGTCTGAGCTAGACCATCAGGAGTTGTTGTTGAAATAATAATAATAATAATAAGTGTATTTATAACGCGCACTTTCCCCCACTATGTGGGCTCAAGGCGCACAATAGTGATATTAATACTAGTACAAACACAATGGCATACAACAACATATACATCAAACTACTAAAAAATCAAGACAACAACATTCATATCAAACCTCTGACTGACAACACATCATCATTGGTATTAATTCTTAGTCAAAAATATTTCGTGAACAGATGTGCTTTCAATTGTTTCTTGAAAACCTGTAAGCTCGTTAGGAACCTAAGTTCATCGGGTAGGGAATTCCACACGGATGGACCATAAAATGAAAAAGCTCTCTCTCCATACTTTCTCAGGGAGGCTCTTGGCCTCCATTGGACTCGATCTGGGAGAAAACAAGTTGCCAAATTCTCAAGAACTAGTTCAAGATGGGTCAAATCTACAGGGGGCCTGGTAATTTATTTTTTTTAAGCAAGAAAAAGAAAAAAAGGTAGCTGTTAAAATGCGAGGTCTCTGAAATGTTTCCCCAGACTCCAATCACAAATGGTGTGACAGTCCTGAAGAAGACTATGATGAGACTGAACACATCCTCACCAAGTTTACTCTGGGATCTGTGGTCTGGGCCAAAATGGATGGCTACCCTTGGTAACTAAGAGGAGGGGCTGAAAAGTCCTCAACATTTCGTTAATAATTAGATTTTTTTGAAATCAAACATTAACAGAATTTCATACACTAACTTTTGAGTCTTCCGACAAAAGTTACACAACATTTTATATCTCTGTTTTTAAGAAAGTCATTTGCACTCACAATCACCTCTGTTGTAACACATGATATGGCTCCTTCACTGTTGTTAGATTCTTCACTAGAAACACATCTCGACCTTCCGCAAACATTCACTGCAGAGATAGACAAAATAGTATCTGCACATTGTTTATAATAATAGAGAATAATGAATAACATTTAAATAGTGCTTTTCCTTGTTCTACTTTTCCCTGTTCTACAGCAAACTCAAAGTGCTTTACAGCCACTATTACCCTGACAGAACTGATTAGTTCTAGAGCCTTCTCAGCCTGCTGGGACGCATACTGACTACTGGTTCATGTATCTGCCCGGTGCACCTATCCACACGAACTTGCAGACAAGATCTTTCACAATCTATAGTCGGGTACCCTTTTTACACCTGGGTACAGATAGAAAGTCATGACGAAGTAGGTGTTGGATAAGAAAATACTCTCAAATCCAAATCAAGTCAAACTAGGATTCGAACCCCGTACAAGAAGGTCTTTGGAGGTCCCAGTTGCACAATCTCTATTTCCCAGGTGGCCAGCAATGGTGGACTCTGACCCTGACTATGACATTTACTTTGAGCTGAGGACAGAGAAGAGTATGAAACCAGTGAGTGGTGTTATATTGATCTGGATCTCAATAGTAGGATACATTGCAGGACCCAAATAGTATAGGTATGAGAAAAGAAATGAGAGAGAGAGAGAGTGAGCGCCTAAAGGTGGGCTCGGCTGTAATGTAAGTGTGTTGCCTAATTCTACATGTAGTTGTCTGTTTCTGAATAATAATTGAATAATGTCCTCATGAAAATACCTAATTTCTGCGCAAACTTCTGTAACATTGTACACTAAAAACTCCACCAAGAGAAATGCTCATTCATACAATTTATCAATGCCATGTATAAGAAATTGCGGCTATATAAGATGACTTATACACTACATTTCTGTGAATTGTTATCATTTTCAAATTAATGTGTATTATAATATTATATTTCCGTGGAATGTTGACACCTTTTAATACCCATTCACTATCCTGTTATCGCTTTAAGCTACATATTATTATGCATATTTTCTCATCTCTTATCTTATACGTAACTCCTGTGATTTGTTTAACATTTTCAATATCAATGTATAGCAATATCATATTATCTATACATATATTTATCAATATATCTGTAAATTGCTAACATTTTTCAATACCCACTTAATGTTTTAGCCTACATGGTGTAAAAGTGTTCTCAACTTTGTGTGTAGTAGTAATTATGTCCTTTACATCATGTTGTTTGTTAATGAAGTTCATGTTTTTACTTTGTCATTCTCATTGTGACATTGTAACTAAAAGCGAAAATGCCCCCCCGCCCAAAAGAAAAAAAATGTATAAAAGAATGTGATGTCATCAACATGCCCCATTCTGTCCTCTTAGGAAAGCTACCATGTGTCTTTCTTTGACAAACATGTGAGCAGAGCTTGGGTTCGACTGTCCTTCATTGTCCCGTACAGCCAGGCTCCACAAACCAAAACAGTAAGTGGGCTGTTGTTATCACATATTTTTCAGTTAGGACACTTATAACAAGAGATGTCATTTTATACAGTGCTATACCCCACTCTACAAATCAAAGTGCTTTTACTGTCATTGCATTGTTATTATTACCCCACCTGATTCATTCCAAAGCCGTCTCAACCTCATGGGAGGCATACGTTACTTATACTTATAGTTGTTGTTTTTTTCTTTTCTTTTTTTTTTTCTTTCCATTTCAGTGCAATTCAACATAGATGAACATTGCATATTGTGGACACACACATACTGTACATTCCATTTATACCAAGCACAAGTTACTTAAAGTTTTGCCTGGTCGGCGTTTACACCAAAGTATTAGCACAGTCTTTTACATTGTACTTAATGATGTATTTCACTATTTCGTTTACCCTGTGTAAGCATAAGATCTTTTTAAGGATTGTGTATTCCTATCATTGATCTTTGTTACACTCATCATCACCATCTTGGATCCAGATTTAAAAGGCTATACATGTGTACTAAGAGTTTTAAGAATTCAAAGATGATGTCTTCTTGTGTGTGTGTGGATGTTCCTGTCATGTTAATGATCATGCCACATAACCTGTCAATTTAAAGATCTGCAAAGGACAAATGAATGTATCTTACTACTTCTGAATACAGTAATACAGTAGTTCTAAACCATTACTACTATTAGTACTATGGTGTTGACTATATCACACAGTAGTTCTAAACCATCACTACTTACTATGGTGTTGACTACATCACACAGTAGTTCTAAACCATCACTACTATTAGTACTATGGTGTTGACTATATCACACAGTAGTTCTAAACCATCACTACTATTAGTACTATGGTGTTGACTACATCACACAGTAGTTCTAAACCATCACTACTTACTATGGTGTTGACTATATCACACAGTAGTTCTAAACCATCATTACTTACTATTGTGTTGACTATATCACACAGTAGTTCTAAACCATCACTACTTACTATGGTGTTGACTATATCACACAGTAGTTCTAA
>JAUELK010184946.1:0-17031 GCA_031471215.1 Gastropteron pacificum
TGTCTGTCTGTCTGTCTGTCTGTCTGTCTGTCTGTCTGTCTGTCTGTCTGTCTGTCTGTCTGTCTGTCTGTCAAAGATTGTTTTCTTTGTGTGTTTGAGGAAGAATACAATGAATGAAAGATGATTACTGACATTTTATTTACATGTTTTCATATATATGTAATTTATTCTGAACTGTATGGGTTATTTGTCTTTAAATCCAAAAAGATTTCCTGTCTGTGATTGCAATGACTTACAATATATTTTCTTGACTATAACAACATTGTGGAATTTGTTTTATTTTTCTGAAATAAAGAACATTTCACACATCTAACCAAAAAATTGTATTGCTGACATGGTGTTGATAATTTTTGGTCCTTATTAATATTAGCTATGGTACCCTCTTTATTGAAACAAATTCTATTTTCTGATCCGACAGAGCGCATCCTTGAAGACCATGATTCCCTGGTGGAGAACATGGTGATGTGGACACGAGACTCCAAAAACAAAATCATGTTTGAGGAAAGATATGACAAGTATGACCTTTTCAGAAACCCAGAGGTAGGCACAACTTTCTGTGTGTGGGGTCTCTTCGGAAGCTAAGAGGGGTTTTTTTTGGTTTAGTTTTTTGAAACTTTTAAAAGCTTTTACATTTTACATGGTCCTATTTATCTTTAGATGGTGCTTCATAGTTTCTTTTTTATTGATGTGATAATTTCTTCTTAATTTGAAACGGTAGAGAGCTACGCCTGATGAGTACTCATGTTTACATTTGTTCTAGCCATTTCATCATGCAATAGTGCAATTATTTTGATGTAGTATTCAGGTTTTTTGTCAATGGTAGAACAGAAAATTTGTAAAGGTTATGGCATGTTCTAGTAAACATTTGTTTGGCATTCTTTTGCTTCATAGAAATACTTGCTGGGTACCACAACAGCCAAAACAGGTCCTCTCTCACCACAACAGAAAGACAAACTGATACAGGTAAGCTTTTACTTTTACTGAACCATAATTGTTTCCACAGGATTACGCAGGATAAAGCCTTCTCTTCAGTCTTCTTCTTGTTGTTGTTTTTTTTAATGGTGTGATTTCTTATCAGTTAAACTCAAAATAATATGTGCATTTGTTCCATAAGGAATCAAGAGCCATTAGTCAAGTCAAGTAAATAAAAATCACGATCAATTCACACACCTGGAAGAATGCTTTTTTCTTCTTTTATATTTGTAATTTACAATATTATTCATTTTGTTATAAACACTTTTTAAAAGTTATTTTAATTCCCACGTTTTCAGGTAGTCAAATTATTTTTAAGGTAGAAAATGCCATATTCGATAAACAAAAAATGTAGTTACACTGTTTCAAACCCATCCCTACCTTGCAGGTGGTATTTATAACAGTCAGATACCATGTGTGCGGGTAATGCAGGCGTTGTGAATGTTTATCTAACCTTTTCATGCATCTCCTTTCAGGACTTCTTTGGTCCAGACAGTCCATGCATGCCCCAGATGGAAGGAGCTCTCTATCTCAAGTCTGATGGCAAGAAAGCTTGGAAGAAATTCTTCTTTGTGTTAAGGGCATCTGGCCTCTATTACAACCCCAAAGGCAAAGCAACTAAGGTGGGACTTGGAATAGATATCCTTAACACATTGATACAAATATAGTAGTTGGTCAACATCTGATTTGTCATATTTCTGAACTTCTTTCACATGTCACACATAACAATATTGTGACAAAAATTAAAGAATGAGTGTTTTAACCTCAACACTCAACTCGTGTAAAAATCAGTTTTATCGGGTCCACTTTTCTTTAATTGGAGGAATCTGAAAGATTAAAAATAAAAAGGCCTGCTATCTTCATTGCAACAGAATATTTCGTCATTTATCAGAGCAGAATTTTAGACAGTGAATATCACATACAAGATGCTTTTTTGGGCCCACATGAAGTAATGAAATGTTCATTTATTTGCTCATCAGAATCCTAAAGACCTGGTATGTCTAGTCCAGTTTGAGTTTGTGGAGGTCTACAAAGGAATTGGATGGAAGAAGAAATACCATGCACCCTCTGACTTCTGCTTTGCTCTTAAGGTAATGTCCTACTCTCTTGATCCTACATGTTCTTGTGGTTCAGTTTAGAATTAGTTTTTAAAAGATTGTTTGTAGTTTTGCATCTCTTTATTTGGAAAAAAATGTTAGATATAAACTTCTTGTACTTTTCAGATTTGTTTTCAAATGTTACTGATCAATTCAAAATCTCAATGTGATCATGAAAAAGAATGTATAAAAGATCAAGAATTTCACATGATCACACACACACAAATGTTTTCATGCACTGCAACATAGAGTAAAAAAGGAAACAACAAACTTGGGAACGTCATCATACTGTGTTTGATTTTTTTGATTTACAGCAATGTTTATGACTGTTGATTTTGTTCTTCTCAAACTAGCACCCCCAAATTCAGAAGAAGACATCCAAGTACATCCGCTACTTCTGTGCTGACTCTGACATTCTGCTGGACCAGTGGCTCATGGGTATCAGAATTGTGAAGGTAAGAACTCTTTGACTTCTTGCTCAGGAATCTGTCACCCTAGTAATTCTGAATTTGTCATGTATTTATTAATGACTTGTAGAGCTTGTGCAATCAGTTTATCCATTTAGCATTTGGTCTATTAGTTGCTTTTCACATCACATGGTATTGTATAGATAGGTGTGTATACACATGTAGAATTTAAGAAATTGCACGATTGAAAAAGTCCGCTGTATATGAGGCTGCATTCATAATTGTAAGAAGAAGAACAAGAAATTATTAAAAGATAATAAATTACACTAGCTATTGGTTATTATAACAACTTTACAGGAAACACGGCAATGTTAAGGTCACATACGAATATGTCCATGGTGAAGCAACCATTCTAACCTTAGTTTTTGGCAACAACATTTTTCTTTTCAAATTTGTGATTACAAAGTGGGTTGAAGCAGGAAAAGAAACTTAATAATAAGGAAGAAAACAAACCACACACACACACACATACAATAAAAGACCACACAGTAGGCCTATTCACAACATGCATATTGTTTATTCTTCCATTCAGCTGGGCAAGCAGATGTTGCACAATTATGAGCGACTGACGCACGAGATCTCCATGTGGGACATGAGGCAGCCAGAGGGAGGGGCAGCTTCAATGGCAGAGGCAGACGAAACTGTCGTCAAAATGCTCAACCATGCAGACCTCAGCGACAGTCGCATGTCTGTTCCTGAGCCAGGGTCTCGTCACTCTGTCATACAGGTAAGGCTATCCCCTTCTTTTAATTAGATTTATCTATTTAGTGTTGAGGATATTCTGTAAAATGTCTGATTCTGTACTTTTACTGTACGAATTCTACATTTTCTTTTTTTATATTAGTATTAAGCCTATATACGTATTGCTTCCAATTTTACTTATTTACTATAATGTAATGTGGAATATGTTTTCAAAAGTCAATGGTCTTCTTCCATGTTTTCTGGTTTTTCAAATTTCTTTGTGTATCACTTCTCTTGCAGGGTTCCTTGGTGAGGAACTCCACAGGCTATGGGTCAGAGGTCAGGGATGCCATGAGCATTGAGGTCCTGGCCATTCCACCAAGGAAAGGTGCTGACTCTGTGTCTG
This sequence comes from Gastropteron pacificum, assembly GCA_031471215.1. Lineage (NCBI taxonomy): Eukaryota > Metazoa > Mollusca > Gastropoda > Cephalaspidea > Gastropteridae > Gastropteron > Gastropteron pacificum. Next base: position 3,624 of record JAUELK010184946.1, read on the forward strand.
GCTCTATGGATGGAAGGTCAGAATTCTTTTAAATATTTTTACATTTATCATAGGCATAGGTCATGTTAGCGGCACACCTTTTCTTTTCTGAGAACAGAGTCCTGATAATGGAGTCAATACAAAACAAGAAATAGCAGAACTGATACAGTTCCTTGAATCTTGAATCGTCTGTCTGAGGTCAATAAATTAAATGAATGCTTGTCTCTTTTTGTTGATTTCCTCATCATTTAAAAGTTAGTATTACTGCACTCATCATCATGAGATATACGCATGCAAATATTCACAAAGAAACATGTAAAACATCCCCTTTTTTTACACTTTCAGGTCCCTGAGTGGTTCTGTGGGCAGCTCCTCCTTGGGCTCCTCCGTGGCATCAGAGTCAGGTCACAAGACACCTGTGAAGCGTGTGTCCTTCAGTGCCACTCACAGCATCATCAACGGGGACTCAGGGGAGCAGCAAACAGTCAAGCATCGTGACTCCATCATCAGTGCATCCACAGACTCCAGTGAAGACTCCAACTCCAGCGGGGGCAGTGGTGAGGTCAGACTTGGTGCCAGCTTCAGAGCCAGCAAAATGCGAGCCCGCCTGCCCCTGACCACAGAGACAACTCGCCAGCTTGCAGACATGTGCAATGTTACAGTGGATGAAGCTCCTGAAGCAATATATGCTGAGACCCCTCACCATCACCATAGATCTGGGTCTTCCTCCTCATCCTCAACAGCATCATCTTCAGCAAATTTCTCACGGACTGACCGTAGAAGATCATCAATGCAGGAGCGCCGAGGCTCGTGTAGCTCTGGAGGGTCTGCGGATAATTCCTCTAGGCTGTCCCAGATTCGTAGCACCCCACCAGCACAAAAGCAGCACTCTTTGGATGTTTCAGGAAGTAAGAATTCAAGTGTGAATGGCCACAGCCAAGGGAGTAACAGTAACAGCAGTAATGGCCATGTGAGGAGAAAAAGCGAACCTCTTGTAGGAGCTATGATTGACCAGGCCCAGGGGGTGACTGAGGATAACAACTCTGCTGGTCAGTACAGCCAGGGAATGAATGGTGCTGTATACAATGACCCCACATATTCTACAGTGTATGCTTCCTCCTCCTCAATGAAGGAGGAGAGGAAGCCTCGTGTGTCAGCCAGCCCAGAGCCGTTGTACAACCAAATCCAAAGCCCACGCATGTCTGGCAAGGTGAAAGCTAGCCCATCCAGGGACCCCTCCATCCCTCCACCTATACAGTTCAGAGAGGAAGATGAGCTAGAGCAATGCCGCCAGGTGGCGCAGACCCATGAGCCCTCCCCACCCCTTCCTCCCCCACCCAATGCCAATGTCTCACAAACCCCTCCTCCGACGGCTGTAAAGAAGGGCTCTATGCAAACCCCTCCCCCTCCCCCACCCTCCACTGCTGCCAAAGAGAAGAAACCCTCTGCTGCAAGCCCACTCCCTGCTCAAGCCAACCAGCAGCACAAGTCCTCTCCCCCTCCCACTCTCCCCAAACCCAACAACCACAGTTCTTCTCCAGCTCCAACCCAAGCACCTCCTCCTCCTCCATCTTCATCCTCACTTTCATCCTCACCATCCCCAAAACCAGCTTCAACAAGCTCGCCATCAGTTCTTCCAAAGCATCCGCCACCACCTCCTCTTCGTATGGTGAGCAACGAGTCAACTACATCCACCACATCAGGGGCCAATTCTTGTAGCGGATCCCCTCTCCATGTGCCCATGCCTCCTCCCATGGCTCCCATCACACCAAAGCTAGTACCCCCACCCACCATGCCCAAGACAGGCCATGCCTCCATGACACCCCCTTCCCTCCTGGCATCCTCTCCAAGCAATCTCAAGTCACAGCCATCAACACCAGGCTCTCCCAATCAAGTTTCCTCCCCACACAATAAAAAAGGAGGGAAGCCCAGCGTTGCCCCTCCCAACCCACCCAACAACACATCGTCATTGCCCAAAAATAGCCGACACCACAGTGTGTCTTCTGAAGATGGGCCTCCACAATCCCCATCATTACCTTTCCTCTCTGAACTCTCAAAACGCTCTCAAGCTGACTCTGTGCCAGGTACAAATCCTCATGGTGAGCCCAGTGGGCAGACTTCTCCTTCAATGTCCAATCAACAACACAGGCGCTCAGCCTCGGCAGGTGGCAGTGGGGGATCAATTCGCGGGGGCAAGGCTCCTCCACCTCCACCCCCCAAACGCAGTGAGAACACAAGGTTATCCTCAGATGTTGGCAAGCCTATGTCTCCCTTACCTACTGCAGATATTTCATCAACTGAGCCAGTTCAAAATGGCAAGGCTCCAAACCAACCCCAGGATCCAATCTATCAGAACTATGACGGAATGATGGATATTGATCAGCTTCCTCCTCCACCACCTGAGCTTCTTGAAGGCCTCGGACAGTCTGGCAAGAAAGGAAAACCTCCCCCACCCCCTCCAAAACGCTCCAAAGATACTCAACTAACAACTGTCTAGTCTGTCAACTAATACCTTGTGTTTGTACATACTTGAAGAGAAAAATACTGTACAGCATTGTGTGTATCAATTTTTGAAAACTAAGTTCTATTGCACCATATTGAGCATTGACACTGTTGGCGTGACGTGATGTACAGTTTCATTCACATGTATATTCTTTCTACCAGTACCAGGCTTGCAGAGTTTTCTTTCTTTGTTATTGTTTGAGATTAAAACTTTCTTGTTGTTTGGTTTTTATAATGGTCATAACAAGATGCTGAACATTCAATCATATTTGAAAGTGTAATTTGAGGTTCAGAATGAGGATCATCAGAATCATATTATAACGACACAAATATATCTCAAAATCAAAGGTACCATAGCACAAAACCCACATATATATCAAGTTTGTATCAGACTATAAATTCACGTTTTCTTTTAAATCAAATTTTCTTTCTTTAAAAAAAATTGAGATTATCCTTGAACCCACAAAGCAGAGATTTACCTTGTCATGTTTCAGTTGACAGAGCAATTAACATTTTTGTTGAGACAAGAGCTTATTTATACTATTGTCTAGTCCTTTTTGTAATATAATCCCTAATTCCCTAATCCTCCTAACTGATGATCTCTTTATTCAAATTTTGCATAATCTTCAGGCCAAAAACACAGATATGAGAATCTTCCAACATTTTGCAGTTATCCCGTTGTAAAAGAAATTCTTTCTTCTTGGACCAGAACTTCTGCTGTTTTCTTCTTCTTTTTTTTTACAAAGCATGAATGGCAGCTTTATCTGTTTCCATCACTCTCAACAGAACCTGGATGGTCAGCAACATTTCTCCCATACATTGTGTCAAGCAGTTCGATGTTTAAGTCATTTTTTATTCAATTCTGTTGTCTCATGATTTGAATTTGTCACTCGCTGTAAAATGACTGTAGATGTTGAGTGCAGACACAGTGACTACAGGTTTCGCGAGAGTGCAAGTTTCTACGTTTACTACTTTTATAATCTGATGTGAACAGTTGTTTTTTTTAAAGAAAAGAAATGTTCTCTTTACTTCCCGAAAAACATCTAGTCACCACCTCTCATAACATTTACCTCGTCAATAGGTATTTACAACTTTGACTTTTTCTTGACTTACATTGAATTTGGTGCTATTTCAATAGGACTTTTTGTGTTGGATATGTGTTTTCCTTTTGATATCCAGGGAGCTAAACGTATTTTGATCTTCTCATTTCTCTTCATTCATCAATACAGCTCAAGAAGACTATATATTTTGTATTGCTTTTTAAACTCAACATTTGAGAGCCATCCTTGTTGTATTACAATACAGTTGTAGATCTAGATTAGTAGTAAGAGTGTGTGAAATATAACAAATCCAAACACTTTAGGTAAAGAATAACTATAATATAATGTCTATATTATGTACAATGTACACATATATATATCAATTGGCAAAGAATTAAAAAAGAACCCCAGCCTAGGTCCATCTGTACAAAACAATTTCAAGCTGACACTGACACACTTTCCTAATTTCTGTTTTCTATTTTGTATGCCCTACTACTACTATATTATGAACTCTGACACTGACAAGCATCAAATAAGAATGTGCTTTTATTTCAACTGTGATGAATGGTTTCTTTCTTTCTATGTTCTTCTGTCTGCCTGATAGACAGCTCTGTGCTCAAACCATGTGTTTTATCTTTTACTCGTTACCTTTCTGAAAGAAGTTTTTTTTATTATGAACCATCAGGCAAACTTGCCAACTCTTGACTCTTAATATCAAATTTGGAAGTATTTATATTTGAAAATGAAATATCACGCAACATGAAAGCATAGTGCAAGATGACAGCAGTACCTATTTTAATGGGTAGCCTTTGTCAATGGGTAGAATTTGACAGTCACAGGTCTGTATGTACAGTTAACAAAAAAGGCACACATAACTGTCAAATCAACTAAGTCTTTGTATTTACTTCTAGTCATGTCAGTCCGTAGCATTTATTTTCATTTTCAACTGAAACATTGAAAAGGTCAGTGTGTATTATCAATTATCATATCAAATGCATTTTATGGAATTGAGTTTAGTTTTCACAAAGGGTGATTTGACTTGGTCTGATTAAGCAATTAATCTGCACTGTTCTTTTTGTGGTTTTTATGTATAGGATTTTGAAAACTATACACTGGCATTCTTCATGTTTTAATGGTAAAGAATTTCAAGTGGGAAAATCCTTTGATTCTTTTCAACTCTTCCAATACTGTCTGACCAAGCCTTTTGAATGTAAATACTTTGTCTAATTATTGAACATAATTAATAATTCATGTCAATTGATTTTGCCATGATTGTATTGTAGTGTCTGTGTGCAAAACTTCTGTGAATATACTCAATTAAAAAGTTTGCTGATTCACAATTTGATATTTTCTATTATCAATGATCAATGTTTGCTTTTATAGATGATTTTCTCTAGATACTTGAATGTTGAACAATATGATGAGAGAGGTTTTCATTATGATTGAATTCATGCATTAGAAGCAGCAATAATTTGAACTGTGTATACTCAAGTGGATCGAATGGGACAATTTAGATTCAGTTTCGTTCTCATGTGTTTCACAATGATTGACGAAATACTTGAATCTGAAGTACATTTTGTAATTTTGTCGAAGTTATACATTTTATATGTATTCTTATGTATAAAAACATTTTGCCCTGTTTTCAATGTAAAGCATCAGGCTTTGTAGATTTACTTTGCACTTTTGTTGGAATAGATACAGCTTTTCACCAGTCTCCTGAAATAAAGGGTTACAAAGTGGGAAGATTCTATTGATGAAGTTCTGATTTGATAAAACCACAAAGATTTCACCCAAATGGTTGATTTCTCATGTTTCAAGTTCAAGATTTATAAAACAGTATTTATTAGGTCATGCAGTAATAAATATGAGATACATGTATTTGGAGGGATATGTGAATGACAAAAAAGGTGAAAACAAAGATGTGATATTTAGTGTTAGTGGCCAAAATGTTTTAACGGCAGAGGTCCATAGAAATGTGCATAATGTGCTTTTTCTTTCATTTCTGTCTGTTTTGTTTTCTCTTTGAATGAACAACATGTGCTCAAATGCTGTTGTTGCATTGAAGTAAAATCTTTCCCTTTTGTTTTTAATGCTAGTGATATAAGCTTTAAACAGTGTGTTAGGACTACAAAACTAGTATTTGATTGAACATCTTCCTAGTCAATTTTCGAAGACCAATCAAGTACTTGGGTTTTTAGCATTCTGTTATATTTGCACTAGTACTGAAGTTTGTTGTTCTATGCTATCTAAGTTACAGTAGGTTTTTGTTCAAATTCTTTTGGTAAGCAAATATATATCAGATTAATATTAATAATGTATTGTGTGCAATGACTGTTGGATTTTGATTTGTTATGAGTGTGCACATCCATGCATAATATTTTACTGAAGACTTTGTGTGTGTGTACATTTGTGTACAGAAATGCACTGATTTTTGCAGAACTTATTTGATATCTACTTTCTTTGCTAAAAATGACAGTTATTCTTGAAGTGAATGTGTTTAGATAGAAGTAAATTCTTGACACTCTTGCTGTCAGTCTACTGTAAAAATATTATATTTTGCTTTTGATTTAAGTTCAAGGAATCTTGTAATCATCTTAACCATATTCACTTTTTAGACCAGCAGATTTTTTCTTAATATTTTATTAGACAGCTCTGAATAAAACTAAAACTGGATAAGGTGTTATACTATGGTATATCTAAATTGAACTTTTAGACAAAGTATGACTTCAAATGTTATAACACATTGAACCCTTTACTGTATTGTTACATAAAGTTAAGGAAAATAAACTTTGGGAACTGTGAGTAAACTGGTGCTAGAGGTTAAGGTTACAATTATTGGAAAATCTATGCTTAGTAAGTCAGCTCAATTGAGAGAAAAGGGCTTTATGACTAATAGTAACAGGCATTTGCCAAGCTGAACGATTTGTCACGAGTGACAGGATGTTTTCATAATCTCAAAGTTCAAAGAAAGTCTTATACTTATGTAATTTGTTTGTTTATTTAACCTATTGATTGAATTGATCATGTGTGCCCTCGCATCCACACACTGTCTCCATCTCCATAAAGCATGTAGGATATCATTGAAATCCACAGAGAGGCTGGACCTCTGTGTCTTGTTTCTTTCCATTAAACATTTTCACTGGTTAAAAAAAACAACTAATGAACAATAATCAAATGGGAATTGAACCAAATACTTTCCTAGAGAGGGTTTCAGTTTATGTATCAGTATTTCAGTCATAAGTGAGAAGCATTTTTATTTTCAAGTGTTGACAACCTAGCCTGTTTGCTCTAAATTGATGTTAGAATTGAGAACAAGCCAAAGTCTGTCCTTACAAAGAATCAGTTGCAGTGGTGCAATGTCCCATTCACTCAGATTCTTTGTGTCTTTTGTTACTAGTTCTGTGTATTTTGGGGTGATCCAATTGGCTAAGTGTAAAATGAGCTGTCTTTCAATGCATAACATTGAGCCCATTAAACTGGCGGAAAGTTCATCTAATTTATCGCTATTTTGTATCTCATGGATTTAGGCACTGTGCTACAATCTACATTTTGTGATGATATGTTAACATAATAATAATAAATGACTATGTATGACAACAGCAGAGTTCTGTCATTGTTGCATCCCTCACATGTATGTAAGTGTATGGTTGTGAAAGTGTTTAATCTCAAAGCATGCCATGTCTATGTGACAATTGGCGTACTGAATATAAATGATTTTCAATTGCTAAAGGTGATCATGTTCATGGAACTGGAACATCAAAGGTCCAGTTTCACTTTGGAGTGCTGACGGAAAAGGTCATCAGTAATACATGTAGTACTTCGTAGTTAAGAGCTAAATGAAGTTGACAGGACAAGATTGCGAACAAATGCCAACTTTAATGTGATGCATTGTAATTTCCAGAAAAGATCAAACAAATTTTTTTTTCACATACAAATACAAGGCAAGTAAAATTTGCTAGAATTAATGTACATCTGTTCAATACAAACTTCAATGTTAATACAAATCTTAATCAATACATATGCTTCCATATATAAACATATCTTATTCATAATTCTGCGCAATCACAACAGCAAAACTACATTCACAAAATATGTTCCTCAATACATGTCATGTCAATTGATATCTAAACAGAACAGGATACAAACTCATGCAACCGCTCACTACATACAAATTGTGAGAATTGCCCTATCTAACTGACCAAAGTGATAGTCTTTCACAAACAACCATTGCATGTAGGCATTGGATACACTTCTCAGCTATGAGAACACAGATGCAATGCTGATAATTCCTGACAATCAATGTCATTGTCATACATTTACATCACAATATACATAGTGTTATTGTTGTGAATAAAGCCCAAAGATGACTATGTTAAAACAGAAACAAGAGACTCATTCACCCATATCACAACATACATCGACAAGAACATGAGCTCCCAATTCTTATGCCATGATACAGTCCTAAGCCAAAAACTTTCCACCCAAGTCTGTTATGGATAGATAAAATAGAGAAAGCAAAGACTCAAATTTCTTTTTAAAAAACAATGGTCTCAGTCTGAACATAATTGTCATGACCCACATTTATTTATCTTTCAGTTTCAGAAGTCAAGTCGATATACACATAAAGGACACATACATACCACATGTACACTTCTCATTTTCATTATCAAAACAACACTTAATAAGCATCAGGGCAAACTTGTTCTCTAGTCGAATTGTGAAAAAGTGCAAAAATAGAGATCTGTTTTCTGAGTGCACAAAAAATGACGGAAGACAGGGCTGTATCTGGCTGCCCATATGAGGTGAAACTAAACATGCTAGATAGCATGTTAATAGGCATTTCCTTACAATTTGAAACAAATTAGTAATTTGGAGACCCACTTAAGAAAATATGAAACACTACACATTTGATAAAGTGTTTTCCTGTCAACCTTCGGCCTTATTTAGCCTTTAGTATCTAATTACTGCATCTGTCTCTGGGAGATCAGAGAAAGTTAAGTGGACATGAGTTGACATGAAAGTCATACATACAGTTCCTTCAACACTACAGTGGAGTCCAGAAAAGATAAACTGGCTTTGAAAAAAACTTTTCGTACCGACACTCCTGAAAGTCTGGTGCAAATAAACATGAACCAGTCTCAGCTCGGTACTAAAAATAAACCTTCCTCTGCCATCTTTTCCCTTTTATCTCAATATGCCAACCTTGTACCCATCAGTTGCAAGCACTGGCATGCAAGGTCATCACAGTCACAAACTGCTCCATGGCTGCTCTTCACATCGTGTTTGGCATGGCCAAGAGTCAGTAAGAATCAGACTCTATTTTCAATAACAGGGGAGGCTACTGGACTTTTACCCAGGCTGAAAGGCTGTTTCCTTTGAAAATGGATAAGATAAACCTTGGCTAAGATGGACTTTTTTTTCTGGTCCCAAGTCAAGGAGTTTATCTCAAGTAGACTCCACTTACTTTCACTTTCAGTGTTTTTGTTCCTTTTCTCCTCCATTCCTGTTATCATACATACACACTAAAGAACATACAATATTAATAATAAACTCTTTTGAAATACTTCATAAATCCACACAACATTTGTACCCTCACACATAAAGCTTCAGATCAATTAACGTACAGATGAATAACTTAAACACACCACATTCAACTAACACAGACTTTACAACCAGATATGTGAATTTTCCTCTCAGCGTGCTTGATTCACAATCTGGGGTGAAACAACTGGCGACTATGCATGATTATAAGCTGTGAAACCAAATAGCAACAGACAGCCTCATGGCACATAAACTAAAACAGCACACCATCAGTCAAACACAGTGAACATTTCCCTTCCAGTTCAAGGTTCATCTATCTATGTGCATCTATTCAGCTGCTTCACTAGACTGCCACAATCCAAACATCACGATGAAAGTATAAGGTACTCCAAAATACACCATGTAAAATGGTTGTATAAGAATTATAATGTTGAAACTCCAGGTTTAGGGCCTACAAATTGACAGCACATCTTCACAAAGTTGTCAAAAAATCTGAAATCTTTCATTTCTAAATGCAATGCATTGACATGGGGATAGTAATCTCAATTTGAGATTGAATGCCAGAAATGATAACATGATTATTGTTCATGACCTCTCTCGTATACAAATGAGCTTAGTTTCAATGACCTTTTTCAAGAATGAATTCATAATGGACACGCTAAAAAGTCGTGCCAGCATCTTCAAAACTATAATTCTTATGCAGCTTTCCCATACATTTTGTGCTGGATGTACCTCTAGGGCATGCCATCTACACCTATCACTGGTAATGATCTTGCACATAAAGTGAGGAAATACATTTTAAAGACATCTGCTGAGACCTACTACTTTGTAAGTTGAAGGAGAGACAGCCAAAGCTCATCATTAGTCTTCATTAAGTGATTACCTAAGCCCAGCTTTTGTGTGATTAAAGACAGAGCCACCTCAGTGTAACACATTGGCACAACAGTACAGATACCCTTTTATATCTCATTCCAACATAAATGATTAATGTAGTAGATCTTGGCCACAAAATTACAAAATTGACAAATCTTGCCATGCAGTTCCAAAAACATTTACAACTCAATTTCGCAGATAAATTCTTTAAAAAGAAACTAAAGCAAAATTGCTTTTATTCAAACTTAGTCGAGGATAGAAGACCTTTGACTGTTATTCGTATTTATTATTATTATATAGGTGAAGCTTAAACATTCTTTTCATAATTACTGTTACCAGCACTAACAAACTGAATACTGAATAGTGGAAACTATCTGTGAAATTGAAATGTACCAAAAACACATGGGCATGCTCATCCCTGTACTTGATGTGTATGGCAAAGTGATGACCTGCTGCGGCACTGCAGTCTACGTAGTGAGACATCAAGCCACATTTGAATAGGACCAGCCTGGTTGTCATCAGGTAGGGAGGGGAGGGGGTGGTCAAGCTGGCTGCTTTTTGTGTTGTATCTGAACTGACCAGGACCACCTAGTAGAGGGGACGGGAGGGAGGTGGAGGCCAGCATTATGCAATGTAGCTGTACTCATCAGTGGTGCCAGTCACTCGCTCCAGGTAGGCCTTCTCAATCAGGGTCTCAATGCTCTTCTTTATCATACTGATGTTGGGGGTGAACCTGCTCTTGGCTTGACTGATCACCTGGGGACACAAGTGGATAGAGATGGAGGTAGTATCCATGTAATCATAACCACAAGGAAATTGAAATTGTTAACAACTGGGAGCGACACAACAAGGCCGTGTTAAAGGTGGAGTCTATGTATTACCAGTTGTCTCAAAGAGGATGGGGATGGATAGCCATACAAACTGCCCAATGACCGTAGGACCAATAAATACACAACAAACTTTTATGGAAAAATTCTATGATGTCTGTTAGCTAGAACATTTATAACATGTCACATATCTCTATTCTTCATTCAATTTTTTCCTCATATTTTGTATCTTAAAGATTTCTTAACAAGTTATAAATATGAATCGTTTTAGAAGATTTGATCTAAGAAACTACACAACATAAAATTATACATCTAAACTAAACAGGCTTACCTCTTGTATAAGGTTGTTGTGCTTGATGATCTTGCGAGCCTTCATGATACGAACAATGGCTGCCTGCAAGTACAGCTTTCTGTCTTCATCCACAGCCGAGTGAGTGCTTTCCACTTCCTGTGAATGATTTAAGTCCATTCAGGGTGTGAGTGAACCACATCAGTGAAAGCAAACAGTGTACAAATATGGGATGAAAAGGCTGAGATCCTAGTACTATTGTGCCACTGACACTTAAAACTTCATCCCATTAAATGGTTTTGTAAAGTGCCCTAAACTAGAAAGAGAACTCAGTGACTGAGATTTTAGAAGATTAAGACAATGTTGGAAGCCACCCTAGCGAGAATAAAGAATCAATGCTTTTCTGAATGATAAACCAGTCATGAGAGTGGGAAAATCTACAGCAAAGTCTATAGACTCTACTTTACTCAAAAACATGACTACAGCTATAATTAGTCTGAAGGATTTCACATACAATTTCAACAACAAAAATGGAGAAGAAAAAAAAAGGTAAAATAAGAACTCTGTGCAATCTCCTGGGAAATGTACCTGTGGGGTTTCCTTCTGTATAGCTGCCATGATTTTGAACTTTGTTCGTTTGTTGTTGTAAGACATGTTCAAGTTCAGCACAGAGTTCTCTGTCACAGGACCCTAAACATAAATCAAACAATCGTCAATGAAAAACTCAGTCAACACATCTCTTTTGTCTCATACATGAAGCACAATATTTATGTCAATCCCATGTATTTCTTAGAGTAAATAGACTTTTCAATCACAATGTATTAATTGTATAATAAAAGATTACAAATTTAAAAAAACAAACAGACAAAAGATCCCAAGATAAAATCAATCAACTTTTGCCATGATACATATTGAAAAAGAAATACACTAGGAAAAGCATCAATGTTATCTAATGCAACATTACAAGCTCAAGATTGTTAATGTTCGAGAAGGTGTCATCAGACTCCAAACTAGTTTTCAGAAACTCTGATTGTACTGTAATTTTGTTTGATCACTGTCTAATTAGTCCAATCAAAAGGCCCAAGGCCAGTGGTGCCCTGACCTCATCCTCAGTGAGCAGCAGCTTGGTGTCCGCCAATGTCTGCAGCTGCTTGATGAGCTCCTTGTCTGGGAGGTCTGTGCTGGTGCGCACGTCTGAGAAGTTGAGCTGTTCCTGCCTCTCAAAGGCCAGCAGCGTGGCCATCTGGAAGGTGCTCATGGTCACAATGTAGGATTTCTTCAGGTAACACAGCTTGAGCTCAACTGGGGAGGATTGCATTGGAAAACATATCAATCAGCGATGTAGGGCAAAACTTTCTGAAATTATAAAATATATAAAAATGGACGATTAGTATGTAGCACATTTCCCCCCTCTACATTAAGCTCATGCAAGAGAATTTGTATTAAGAAAGAGGAAAACATCTGAGCTTTAGTTATTTTTACTCCTTTTCAAAAAACAGTGTTTAGCTGATGACAGAAAAGAAAAGCTTTACAAATATAACAAACGAATACAATCAAGTAGTACAAAACCAGAAATTCAAATTAGAACACAGAGACTATCCGATATGACTAGAATAAAGGCAGGGTGGAAAACTATGAAGCTTGATTGTGACTGTCAGCGAGAGAAACCAATAATGGATTTCAGAATTGTATCTTCAAAAATTAATGATTGCTCCATTTTACAAGACATCAGACCTACCATTACTCAATGAGAGCATCCATGTCAGCTTTCTGCCATTGAACTTCTTGTTGTAGAATTCTTCAAACTGAGAACAGACAAGGTTTCAAAAGTCAACTAAAATAAAAGTACAGAAGATAAACTGTTTTGATAAAATCTTGATGACCTTTGTACAGGATGGGGGTAATTGAGTGCACCACTAAAAAGTTCCAATTGTTTCAACTGTAACAAAAGACTTTTATCAATATTCAGTGACGTTTTGAATTTATCATGTTCCTTTATTTACAAAAATCTTCACAGAGATGAACATAACTTACCAGACGAACACTCTTCTCCAATTCCATTGGGATGTGAAAAGTCATGTTGTGGGGCTGGACAATGGGCCAAGCACCAGCCTGGATGTGAGAGAATGAGTCACAGTGGCGTTGAGTTCACATCACGTAAACACACACAGAATGTATTTCATATTTCTATAAATCAAAAGCCCCTTCTAATCCTCTCTTTTCAATTCAAGATGACATTTAAAATGACAGAATCTGACACCATGTATTCAATACTTCCATTGCATCAAAACCATCAACAAGATAAACAAATAAATACATTTTAAACAAGGGGGGGGGGGGGGGGGGGGGAAAAGTCC
>JAUELK010184947.1:0-10873 GCA_031471215.1 Gastropteron pacificum
AAGACACACATCATCTTGTCCACCATCCATAAAAGCTAAATGCTATAAAACATATGTGAGGCCAGTCATTGGGGACTTGTTTACGAAAGCGGTCCCTGGTGGTGTGTTGGTGGTGTGTCATTTTTCCCGGGGGTGGGGAAGCGGGGGGTCGGTTACGTCTATGGATACGTGTACTTTTATTTCAAATGGGTCATTTATACGTTAATGGAGACGATAGTGAAAATACGCAAATGGAAGAAAGAGTGAACGACAATGTAAAGTGAGCAGTATCAATACAGATTCCCCACATCACTTCAGCTTGATTATAGGCCCCAAGACTTTTCTTCTAAGACTGAAATCTCGAGTCGGTTGCTATAATGAATGCTTGTGGTTACGACCATTGTTATCCTCTTCATCGCTTGGGTTTGTCAATAAAAACCTTGCCACTGGCAACGATCGATTACAAGGGTACAGCCTAACTATGATTATTGTGAGCTATCAGTGTAAAATATGAAAACATGAGAGTCTACATTGAGCACTGCAAGCGCCTGTGGGCGGGGCAATAACAACACAGGTCGGGGTCCCGGGTACAATCTGGGGCACTTCTATTTGATAGTTACAACGTGGAGGCAACTTGCGTGTGATGCGTAAATGAGTATGGATAGCCTATTGAGAGGCACACTGGGGCATTGTAAACAAACACGGACCCAGGGAAATGTTTGCTCCGTCCCTATGTATTAATACGCCATTCAGCTTGTTATGGCCTGTGCACAAAAATGGGATTGTCACCCAAGCAGAAAATCACGCGGTGCATCCATAAAAAGGAACAGTTTATTGTTGTATATCGCCATAATTGGTTGCCTCGTGTTTTTCATTCTGTGCAAAACAAAAGAGATATAAAGGATAGATTGAGGGCGAGTCTGGTGTATTGAAAAGACACCTCTTGTGTCTCTTCGCTCGGCTTGCGACTGTTCCGTCTTAAATGAGGCCCCGTCTCACGCACGACACAAAGCTCTGTGTTGATGCAAGCAAGCCTCGTAAACCTACGGCCGCTAGTTGCATGAAGACTCTCATAAGCAATGAAAGAAAAGGTCCCGTAGAAAGGATAATTTCAAGCCTGTCAAAGGACCGCTCAAGCAGCTCACCGCGGCTTTTCATTTGCCTCGTTTGGATTAGGTGATGATGAGATTATTCTTTCCTGCCAAAGCTAACTAGGAGTTTATGTTGTGTATTTATCCTGTTGACAGAAGCTTCGCTATTAGGCCTACGTGTGTGCCCAGAATGTCAATGTCATTTCCAGGTTAATATAGAAGCACATTAATGCGGAGTATGACGTTTATGTTTTGTGCATTTAATTTGCTTTGCTATTGCTCTTGGCACGTCTTCGTTTAAGAGGTTTGCAAGTATGTACATCAATTTATGGATTTAAGTGCGGCGAGATTGATATGGAAAGGCTCGAAACCAAGACAAAGTATGCACTCTGTGCAGAAGAAGAAAAGTAGCAGAAGAAGAAAAAGATGACCAAAAAAAGAGACATAAAAGCCCATTGAAAAAAAGCGACTATATCTGTGATGACAATATTATTCAACGGGGATACTGTTGCACACCGATTGTTAATAGTCTTTTGAAGGAACCTGCGATGTCATTCTTTGAAAACGGATCGGGGACTGTACATAGATATATAAAGTAGGCTTACATGACGTCAAGGTTCTATTCCCTGTCTGTATAGCCCTGTTATGTGTATGTACCACTAGCCGACTTCTGACCACGGCCTATCGGATCCCGCAGCTCCATAACTCTCCCGGGCGGGCCCTTCATCCGCTTGTGGGACTCCTCAACCGGATCGCCTGATTGCGAGTTTTAATAGGCTTTGGGACCGTGCTCCCCGCACAGAGCCTTTACATTTCAAACGCTTACTGTCATCTCCTTTTTCTGGACAGACAGGTAACCAGATCCGATTTTGCTTTAGGATTACCTCCCAGGCTGCCTTGATTTGGACGGCATTGTTTTCTTAGCGGGCCGGCTCTTTTTATCGGCCTGATGTCGTGTACGGTGATAATAGACCCGACTGTCGGGGGCTGCGTGCGCGTGTGTGGGGGTGAGTGGAGGGCTTGTCATGGCCGCGAGGTGACTGGGAGATTGCTCACTCCCTTTTGTTCCACGTATTTTGTGAAATATTTGTCGTGCAATTTTCAATCAATTGACTACTTTGGCCCTTGACAATGGGGACTTCAAAGCCGCCAATGCTTTGATAAGCAAGTTGTTTCGACAGGTAATGAGGTATTCCATGTCAAAGCTTTTAATCCTGAAATCGTTCTCTTGTTCCAGATCTTCGTGACATTAAGGTTTTCGAGAACATTTACTCACGAATGGATCACTGGCATTGATGACAAAATTGGAAAGTTTGCTTTTTACAGTGTTGTCATCATACCGTTCTCACCTAGACAAGACCTAACTGTCACCATAGGCAAACCGTGCACCACATTCCATTGCATCTGGGGGGGGGGGGGGGGGGAATGGAGAGTGATCAATGAAAGACTATAGTAGAATATTGTGATAGTACGATGTAATCATTGACAAATCATAGTGTTAAAGGCTCTCGCCAGGAACATTCATCTTGTCATTATTGTTTTAAATATGCAGTGATCTGTATTATTCAATGTCCTGTTTTACATATTATCGAATGTAATAACCTCAAAAGTAGTGTTGATGTTATTGAAATATTCACATTCCATGTTGCCTTCATGGCCCAAAACCTTGGTGGTAAACATCCAATAGTAAGTGAGAATATGCGGATGATGCTACAGAGTAGACTGAGCACTGTAGGCCTACGATTGTACGACCAAAGGCACACAAACAAGCTGACAAGTTCCGGTAGAATTTAAGCCCCTATTTCCCTAATCAGTTTCTCATTGGCGACACCGGTCTCAGGCCAAATGGAGCTGGCCGCCAAAGCGACAGAGACAAAAAAATGGTCACCAGATAAGTATCCCGGGGTCGCGTGACGACAGGGACTTTTCCCTAGGGCCATGTGGAATCAATCCGCTTACATCGTTTAGCAAACCAAACAGTAAGTGGGCCGGCGTGCACCGCATCACACGACGATGCTTCCGCGAGTGCTCTAAGCTCATTACCCCGGCTTTGCGCTACCCAGGCCAACTCATGGAGAAGAGTGGTCATTTATTTCACGTCGTATTTTTAGACGTCACGTTAGGCCCAAATTACAGCTTGTCTCATTAAAAAGGCAAGTGAAAGATAACAAAGAAAGGAGGAGACGCGGCGAAACCAGTACAGACATTTTTTTCCCGCGCAGTTAACGTTGCATTCACGTGCGAATGGTATGAGCTGATTTGCTTTCCTTTTAAACTGAATATTGAGTTCCACCTTTCCGTTTCTGTTTCTACTATTTTAATTTCCTGAAAGTAGTGATATGCGTTAGTAAATTTAGATAGATTCTGAAAGGAAGAAAGAAAATGAGAGAAAAGAACTACAAAAGTGTACCAAAATATGTTATAATCTATTATATTATACTTGTAGACCCGATGCAGCTTCGCTTGCAATAGATACAATGGCACTTTTCATGCCCACTTGCTTTCAACAGGCACAAGCGTTTAGCAGGTGCTAAAAGTATTTTGTTTGTGTGTTGTGTGTGTGTTTTTTCGTCTTTTTGCGCCAGTTGACAACATCTTTACAACCAAAGGGACTGTCATGTTTTCTTTTTTTTTTCAGCGTTCGCTTGGAGGAGTCTAAGAACAGTGAAAATGACTTAGATCTTCAACTCATAACAACTTGTCTTTACTTTCTAAGAAGAAATGTCATTCATCAGTTCAAATTTTCAATCTAACCTAACGAATTCGGGATTCGCAACCTGTTAAGGCCAAGATCTAATTAGATGTAAACACCTCAACTGTACAAGCCAGCATTACAGCATTATTGCCGCGATATGCAGGTGTCCGTCTAGAACCCGGTAGAATGAGAGCGGAAAAGTAATGGTTGTCTGCAGTGTCATTTCTTTGTGTTTTTAGAGTTTGTATGCACCATACATTCCTAATTATAGTATAGTACCCCCCCCCCCTCCCCCAAGGCAACGCCGGGTAAATCAGCTGGCCTATACATATATCTAATAATCAAGAGGGCTGTGCTTGAAGCAAAATCTGATACAGCCAGAAACAGTGTTCATTCAACTAAACTAACGTCTTTGTTCATCCGTGTGGGTGACAGGATTGAGAATAAAAAATATGAACCAGTCGTTGCTAAGTCATTTTCATCAATAAACTTAGCTTTTGTTATCTCGGATGAAAACATAAAATCAGAAGAGCTAATGAACTTGTGTAAACAACCAATATTGCCAAGACACTTCTTGTCACGGACCGCTTGCTTTGAAGGGTGCACCCGAGGCAGCTACAGTAAATAGAGAATCTAGATATTGTCGAGTTCATTACGACACACGCCGCTGCGTCCAAGCATCTTCGTTTATGATAGAAGCATTGTTCCCACGTACTAGGGACGAAAGCAAGTCATAAAAGTACTTGTAACGCATACACAAAGAGCTGCTTTCGCACTTGCCTCGCCTACTCGGTGGACTCGAGGTATCCCATGGGGACAAAATCCATCTGACTTGTCGTGCACACAACCGGAAGTAAGCTCCTTCCACGGGCTATTCCATCGAGATTGAGACCGACATTGCAGACTTTGTTACCGATAAATTGCCTCTTGAAAATAGCAGGGCAGGAATATTTTGCAAACGCAATCGGATAGGCTTTGGGCTCCCCATCCTGGTCAATCTTACGTCACGTACGTCCCGTCATCGGAAGCGGACACAATGATCATAAGGACGATCCGCAAGCCGTACTTTGAACCTTTCGAGTTATAGTTCTCATGCATTGTTTAATCTTGCTCGAGGGAAATGCGCTCAAGCAGCCAGATATATAGAAGGCTCTGTGGTGAGCTCTTGTGGTGGGAATGCATGAGCGGCGTCTCACGCAAGGAATGAAAGTAATTATTATAATGTCATGATTTATAATACAATGTTATGACGCGTTGTGTAATGTAATATGCCAGTGTGAGTAAATGGAACAGTCGGAAGAATAATCTGTGAGACGATAATGATATTATTACCGATGATGAAACATTGCTGTGGTCTAAGTCTAATACAAGTCGTAAGACATCAATCATCATCATCGTCATCATCATCATAATCATCATCATCAGCAGCAGCATCATCATCGTCATCATCATCATCATCATCATCATCATCATCATCATCATCATCATCATCATCATCATCATCATCATTGTCATCATTATCATCATCATCATCATCATCATCATCATTTCGACAGTAAGACGGTTCACACATACTGAACCACAGAGAATGAGCACAAAAAGTCGTGTTCAGTCATATCACCTGCTATGCATGTAGATGAGTACACCAGGCCTACTCAATGTTACAGTGGGCCTACCTGATACGACATGATGATGTTCGATTCAATGCTCACATCATCAGAACCAGACAAGTTCACGATATGTAGCATCATCTTGTCAAAGAAGCTCTTCCCTGTACTGACAACAGTTGACTATTGGCCATCCATCTCGTTATTGTGTGCTGTGTGTGTGTATGTGTGTGTGTGCTGTGTGGTTGTGTGTGTGTGTGTGTGTGTGTGTGTGTGTCCGTATACATGAGTGTGTCTCTGTGTAGGCGTGTCTGGAATGGTTTTGGTTTGGGGGCGGGGCGTCTTACGTTCATAATACTATTACATGAATACAGTCACAATTATTGTACTAAAGTTAAACATGTTCAGTGTTGAAATTATTATGTTTTACCATAAATTGAAACACTAAACGAATAATTGTCGCTGTCTTCTATGTATTAACAAAGCATGGACAATATAGTACCCATTAATTCATGTAATACCCACACATGAAATTCAATCGATAGTTTAAAAAAAAAGTAAAAAAAAGTACAAGATTCTGAAAAATTGCTCTACCCCGGCTAAGGTGCGAACTTGTGTTCTCCTGGTGCTGCAGTGAGTCAGAAAATCGTCGACCCCGACAACAGTATCATCAGCGTTTGACCTAGGCGTCTTGTGCCGTGTAGAAACTTGATAACGGATGTGGAAATATCACATAGTTGTAAGTAGACCATCCCTTTTTGCTAAAGCCCCTAGTTACCTTGTCTGTCCTTGACACGTTATTGATGACTGAAGCTTTTGTTTTGGCAAGTATAAGATGAGAGAGCAGGCCTGGTGTGATTTAGAGAACGCACACCGGGATGAAGCCTTCAGTACAGACATGCCTGTGAGTAATGAGAGGTTTACAGCCCCCCCCCCCCCCCCTCCCCTCCTCACGGCACTTTGTGATCACGTGGGCTTTTGATGCACAGGACATGTTGTTAGACTAGTCCAAGTGATTCATGAATGATTTCTGACTTTTCATTCGTTAACTTTAGTCTTCTACTCTTCATTTTGTGAAAGGTACTATCAATTTTGAAAACACAAAGTCCCTTGATCATGCTTTCTCGTGTTTAACACTTTGTTTGGAGCGCTTACTTTAATTCCACTATATAATTTGACTATCAGTATCAAAATGAAATTCTTAAGTTATGAAATCTTGGCAAGTGAACTATGCACTGTAAATTATAGAACGAAGAAGGGGGGTCTTGTGATAACACCGATGCAATGTGAGAACACGACAATGGTACAACAGTTATGAAAGAGTCAATCTAAGGTGTCAAAATAAACATGTAAATTCAGAGAGGTCCACCATATACACGAATGCTTTTGTATTGTGCAAAAAGATACACACAAAAACACGCTGTGAGATGGAGGACTTGCTTGCAGATCTTTATCGGCCAGGAATGTTTTCCTGATGCCTATCTTTGTAATCTCTGTTTATCTTGAAATCTCTACGTCGATGTAGATTGCCGCCCCTTTATCATCTTGTCTCCCTTTGCTTTTCAGAAAAATAAGAAAGATAAATAATGTAAATTCAGAGATCACGACAAGCTCTCAGTCTTATTTTTTACATCTATGACATTGCTTGCAGTTTGCAGCAGTAAGCACAACACATTAAGCTGCATTCTAAGGTAACATCAAGTATCAGGCAATCGGGCCAGTTATCTGCAATTCAATGCTTTTACCGAGGCTGGTTCTCGAGTTGAGTTTTAAAGCCCCACTGACAAAGATTAATGTCACATAAAAGGCTGAGGCTACGTATTGACGTCTGTCTCCGATAGGACTGGTATGGATAGCCTCCAAACTGCCCACATGGCCCACGCCCGCTTGAAAGTTAACCTAGTTTACCCAACGAGATGACCATTCGTCTTTCAACAATGTGATGAACACATCCTTAATATGACCTAACAATGTTCAGAGAGATGCGCTATAGTAAACTAGAAGTTGGTCCCATCATGTAGAGAATGTCCACGACATGTAGAAGAAGGTCCAGAGAGCGGGCGCCACTCGTGCTGACAGGCCGGCCCTCAGCCTGGGCCACTCCGGAGAGCCTGCCCCCCTCCTGGGCCATCCACGGACGGCCGTATTGTCCGTGGTGTCACGCGTTTGTCCACTGACGACCCGCCATCAAGGGCCCGCTGCGCCGCTGAATGCTAATACGTCCAAACTAAACCTGGGATGGATCATTGTTGTTGCTTCATATTAAAGCCGAGCCTTGAAAGACTACGGTGAGTTGACATGTGTACGGATGACGGGTGCTCGGCCACTGGAATGTGCCGACTGGACCTACTTGGTGGGAGCAAACCTCGGCCCGCTTCAACACGTCCTCGCCTACTGTAGGTGTCAGGAAAGCCTTGTATGAAAGGTCAAAATAATGCGCATATTTTGCATTCATTACTTGTAATTGCATGTCAATGAAGAGTGTGTTGACATGGAGGGTTATTCGTGTGTGTTCCACTTAACCGGTGTCAGCACACAATGTATTCCCGTGTGGATGAATACACAGGAAAGATAAATAGCTCTGTGAGAAAGTATGGTCACGCCTCTTGGGTGGTTTAAAGTAC
The DNA here is from genome assembly GCA_031471215.1 of Gastropteron pacificum. Lineage (NCBI taxonomy): Eukaryota > Metazoa > Mollusca > Gastropoda > Cephalaspidea > Gastropteridae > Gastropteron > Gastropteron pacificum. Next base: position 7,997 of record JAUELK010184947.1, read on the forward strand.
ATTGTACTCTTCTAGAGATATTTATGCACGGAAGAGTGAAGTGGTCTTTAATTCCATCAAGCCAATTGATCAAGTCCCGTCTGGTAGGCCTACGTATGTAGCATTTTAGTGCTCGTACAATAGAACAGATCATATCTCAACGGATGGAGCATCTCGATACATCGTGATTTAGGGGGAAGTTCATGTTTTACACAGATATATATGGAATGATGAATAAAATGGAAGTAAACAACAACAACAACAATAACAGCAAAAGAAACAACAGCATGAAAAAAACAACAACAGTAAAACAAAAAACAAAACAACAAACGAAATAACTAACGCAGACAAAAAACTAACAAGAACACACACAAAAAAAACATAACAATAATTTAAAAATGTTTTAAAAACAACAACAGCAAACCAAACTAAAACAAACTATCTTGTGTTTTTTCCCCTTAGTTAAAATGTAACTAAGGAGAAGTGCTCGAAGTCAATTTTTTCTTCTTTTACGAATAGACTACCAACACTGTAAAAGTTCATATTGATTGTGTTCAGTCAGAGACGATTGAATATTATCCCCAAATAGGACAGTTTTGTGTTTATGTTACTGCCTTTCTTTGACAATTTCATAGGACACACGTTGAGCCAAAGTGCACCAAGCTTGTCAAGCCACAGCCAGGAGTCATGAAAGCTTCACAACGGAAGCAACATGCTTCAATGTGTAGATCTGTGCCTACCACAAACAACAATCACATCAGGAGCTCGAACCGACTATAAGTAGAAACTGAAACTGTTGTAAATAATGACCGGGTGTTCATGATTTCCCAATGTCATCCTTGAAACTTGTTGATGTCGCTACAACAAGACACGTGATTCAACTTCTATTTCTAGATCAGATGAACATAACTGAACTGCCTGAGGCCGGGAGACCGCTACATGCGCTGCTTGTTGGAAGCGATGTCACAGGAAGAAACCTGTCAGTGACAGAATAGAATACAGTGTGTACAAATGAGCGTGGTACATTTCATTAGGCACTGAAAAACAAATGTTCGGACACAGCAAATCTCGGTACCAATGAGATACAAGAAACAATGACACCTTTTTTTAAACGGTGCCATCGGCAGACACGAAATTTTGTCTCTCTGCACGAGTATACAAAATATAATTATTGTACCGTTAATTATTAGGTATTTCCGATCCAGGGGGCATTGTCACAACCAATCGACGTTTCCTTTTTAAAATGCAAGTGAACGTTGCTTTGAAGGTTGTTTTTTTTCTCTCTTTTATTTTTTTGTTTGTTGCCTTGAAGGGTTATTTACATCTCTTCCTCTGGATCACATGACTAGAACTAAATAATTTGTACATTGTAAGTGTATGGTCGATCGTTCTCTTACTGTTGGGGACCCCTAGCACCATGGTGCTCAGTTGTTTTGTTTAACCGTGCCTTCACTCGAAGAAACATATTTGTCATGGCCATATGTGCATATATTGATACAATTATTTAACAGGTCTGCTTTCAACCTGTGATGCCTATAATGTCCGTGTGTTTGACAAGTTAGTTAATTGGTCTACATGCTTTTACTTTATGTCTTCATTGTGTCACCTGTTATCGTGAGGTATCATACTTTAATAATGCACTTACTCTACTCACTTACAAACATTGTCAAATTATACCATTAATTTTGTTTTCCCATGTGCTGTGGTCGAATTTGTGAATTCTTTCACATAGGTTCAAACACCAGGGCTACAGACAATGATGTGACCATAAGTGTCCCAAATGTTGCATTAGCATAGGCAGTACCAACTAAATGACTGCATTGCACATAGCAGTCATCTGCTCCGGAGGGGTCTTGTGACTGCATTGAACATTTGCACGAACAAGGGGCCAATTTGAAGGCCCTCCAGTCCCAGATTGCAGAGCTAGTCTGACATGGCTCTGTAGGTCTATTAAGACCACTTGAAGAGTGAATAACTCATTACTTGTGCCTGATCGCAACAACAACAATACCATTTGTATTTTGTGTCGACGGCCACAAATCCATGTTAAGCTTGAGACTTGGTCAGTGTTCACGACCAAAGCAATCTATCCAGCCAGGGGCAGAAAACCAGATTGGTCTGGCTAGCGGCCACATCCTGATAGACGATAGAGGAAGGCTCACTGGCGTAAACAAACAGTCTCCGATACAATGTCTTTGGAGATGTTCCGGTCGCTGATGACAAAACTTGTAATGCCAGGTGAAATGACAAAGAGGCTGAAATATGTCAAAGCAGTCAAAACAAGGGCCGGTTGAAGAGATATGGGGATTGTGCCGGGGCCTTCAGTCTCGTCCTGCCATTCACTGTGGGGAGAGACCATTCAAGACTTCCCGGTGGGAGAAACTATCACACATAATTCTTCCTTCTCGCCCTTTGTTGCCATGACAATGAACCTGCGGATCATCCCGAGCAAAAATGAATCCAGCAAACTGTTTGTTAGACATGAGGAAAGCAAACTGATTATAATCTCTGTAACAAAACATCCGCCGCTGGAGGAGAAAAAAAGGTTGTAAAAAAGAAAGAGAGAAAAAAAAATAGAAGACAGCATAGAGAGACAGAAAGAAGAAAGGGACATGAGAAAGAGAGAGAAAGAAAGAGAGAGAGAGAGAGAGAGAGAGAGAGAGAGAGAGAGATAAAGAGAGAGAGAAAGTGAGAGAGATACAGAGAGAGATAAAGAGAGAGATATATAGATAGATAAAGAGAGAGAGAGAGATAGAGAGAGAGAGAGAGAAAGAGAGAGAGAGAGGGAGAGATGGGGAGATAGATAGATAGATAAATAGATGGAGAGAGAGAGAGAGACAGACAGACAGACAGACAGACAGACAGACAGACAGACAGACAGACAGACAGACAGACAGA
>JAUELK010185058.1:0-10872 GCA_031471215.1 Gastropteron pacificum
ACAGACAGACAGACAGACAGACAGACAGACAGACAGACAGACAGACAGACAGACACACACACACACACACACACACACACACACACACACTCACGGACACACAGAGAAAGTGGGTTTTATAGGTAGGCCCTATAGAAGATTATTTTAATTCTCGCTAAGCTAAGCCTAGATCTATATTATGTAAAACTGGATTGTCAATCTAAAGTGGGCGTTAACTCTTTCTCTATCTCTTTATCTGTGACCCGGAAATAGTTAGGAGCCTCGTTTCGAGACAAAAAGGTCATGCTCTTGTGTTTTCACCAAGAATGCCGTTTTGGAATTATTGTTCCAATCAATTCTACTCCAATTTTCCATTATAGCATTAATAATTTATCATGCTTTCGTAATGAACGTTATTATTATAAGTATTCATGAATATCATGACCACATTGTTCGATGAAACTGGACATTGAAATTCAAAAACGGTTTATTTTGAATATTTCTTACCTCTCACTTTGTTTCTGATGAACTGCCTGACCTATTCTTGTGTATCATAGGGCCAAGGCTAGGCTAGCTGGCTGGTTGTCGAGTCGAAGTCGACTTTCACGTCCCAGTGTTAACAACGGTCGTATTGAAATTTTACTATAGGCCTAAGACACACGGCCTGGAGTAACCACATGCTGCTTCCTTATGGCACAAAGCTGATATTCATGAATGGAAGAATCCAGCAACAATCAACCTCCTAGGTGTCCTTGTGGATTTTGGGGGTAAGTTCAGAGTGGTTGTCTTGGTTTACTTCGCTTTTTTTTTCTCTCTTGTCTGTTGAAAGAACCTAACCTGTAAATGTAAAGGAGTGTCCTAGGACGGAGAAAGAATTACTTGCCTACACAATGAACGGCTAAGACTACTAAGAGTAGAGAGGAATGAGAGTTATAAAAGTGGCAGAGTTCTAGATATAGATCTATCTAGAATCTGTTCTTTTGGTAGCAAGCTGTGAGCTGATGTTATTTTCAAGCACTTCACAGACTCAAATTTCTAAGCACCACATTTGTTTGCCAAATGATTTATTTGCATTTTGATCTTCTTCTTCCAATGATTCTGAATGATAAAATGATGTTACTTTAACTTTAATACCAATTTATCCAGAACAAAGTATAATTTTTAAGCCCTCATTCCCCCCTCCCCCCAAAAAAAGGTTGAGCACAATAATTGCATTGCTCTGCCCCAAAAGTAAAAGTTCTTCATTGGTCAGTAAAGTAAACCCACCCTCAGTATCAGTAAGTAATATGGAAAACAATATTAGATAAGACAAAAGCAATAGATCTAGATAGATGGAGATCTACTCTAAGGTCTAAAGTGAATATGATGAATTCTAGAACATTTGAGCAAAAAATAAAAAATTCATATCTTAGTATTCTTAGTCTTAGTCTTCTAATTCTAAAGGTGTTCGGAGTGATGAGAAACATGATTAATCTTCTTCACCCCCCCCCCACACACACACACAATTAGTCAATAGTTAGTTAAGTTCTAGATCTAGAGTCTAGGTAATACAAATGTTAAATTGTGTCATATTGAATTGCTCAATAAAACGAAATGAAACTAATTTCTGCAATTGCAATATAATATAGTTTATTTATTTGATATAGAGAGGTCATCGGAGTCATGGCGACGGAAATAGTGTCCGGACTGGAAACGATTACTGATACTCAAGTAGTAGCTAAGCTAGGCCTACTACAACTACTAAAAACAAAATAGATCTCTAGACTCTAGGCCTACTATACTTAACTTACTACTAATACTACTCTATAGTGATGATTGGGTTAGTGGCCATCTCTGGCTACCGGCTACACACACACATTTGTATATGTTTCGTTCATTGCTTCACATTAAATTCCAGGAATATCCCACTTCTACCACTCACCCGTATGATTTGGCCTATCACTACAATCTAGGCTAGATCTATCTATAGTGTGTTACATCTATTTTCAAGTGCCTCCAATCTTCCATACTTTTACGGAAATCCATACTTTTTTAGAAATTTGTATTTCTTCAAAAGTCTGTTTTAAAGGATTTTGAAAAAAATTAGAAAATATTTCGAGCCAGGAGCCGGGGAAAAAAAAAACGGAAGTTGTATCACCCTCATCAACTTCGGGTCATTAGTGCTTTATCACTCTCTCTCTCTCTTAAGATCTTCGTGTTAGTAAGTTTTTTTGTCCCCAACACTCTCTTTCTCCCTCCTCACAAATTGTTTAAATTTTAACATTTTAAGATAGTTATGGGATGTGTGGGACAAGCTCAAGGCTTCCGAAAGTTGCATTTGTTTCTTTTTCAAATTTGAGAAAAACATCCAGAGAGGGTACCTCAGACATTAGATTTTGCCACCCGAACCCCGAAAAATCCATACTTTTGGAATTTGCCTTTGGAAGCACTGGCTTTAGGATAATAAAGTATAAAGGGACACTTGGCACAAATTCCTCAGACTCATTTTTAAATTCTTCTCTCTTTTTTTTCCAGATCAACGCAGACCCTTGGATTGTGTTCAAAGTGCTATTGTGAAGGTACATTTTGATGCACAACAATTTGTATTTTGTTTGAAAAAGAACTTTATTAGAAGCCTACTGATGATTCCAACTTTTCTTTCATGTTTTTCATATATGATTTTTTTAAAGTATAAAAGAAGGTAGAAAGAGAAAAGAGCTTAAAAGGTATCAAAGTTCAGACAGACAGAATGAGAACTTCTTGCTGTAATTCAAGCATTGTGATTGGTATTCAATGCCATCATGGATGATAATACCTCTAACTCTTTGCTAGTTTTCATGGACTGGTTAGTCATCATTTTCTCATTCTCAACTTTTCATTCGATATTAAGATGCACTTCAGCTTGTTTCCATTTTTATTCTCATCATGAATTTATTCTCATTTCTTTTGTCACAGCTCAGGAGAACCAAACACAGAGGAATATTCTTGCAAGTGGTGAGTAGTTCACATTATAGTAGATGTCTGTCAATTTATGCTCAATGCTCAGTGTTATGAAAATATCACCATCAATTGTTCTTTGTTTTTCTTTTCTAATTGCTGTCATAGTTTGCCATTTAAGATAATGTTTCGAGTCATTTTTATTTTATTTCAATTGACCGTTTGTAACTATTGATTGATATTGTGTTGGTAGAATTAGAATTGATGCACTGTTTCTCTCTTATTATAACTTAGTGTATGATCTCATGATCTGAATGCAGTTTGAAACTTTTTGTTTCCCTTGTCATTTCTCAACAAGACTGTTTGTATTTTTCCTAGATTCTGGAAAGCCTCCAAGCCACTGTCACACCCAGCTGTTGAATAGGAGCAGCCAAGGCAGCAGTAGGATGGATTCAAAGCACTTTCCATCTCACTCTACAACAGACAATCTGCCAAGTTCTCTCAGCTCTCCAGGTGAGCGGCCAGGCACTCTAGCAGCCCCCACACCCTCGGCTGCTACAGTTGTCGACTCGTCACACGTGACTACCAGCAGTGCTGCCAGCACAGTGTCTTTGCTATCCGCTGCCAGTATGGCTACCTCCTCTGCCTCAGCTGGCTCTCACGCCTCTGATGGCCGTGCGGAGAAATCAGCTGCTGGAGGATCAGATGGCACACGATCTTCTTCTCAACATGTTGTCACCTCTAGCTCCTCAGATACCAGTCAGAGCTCTGTCAGTACGGACAAGTCTTATGATCCCAAGTTTGATGGAGATGTTGGTTCTGTATCATCTAGCTCATCAATCACACCTGCCTCAAGTAACATAAATGTTTCATGTCCATCTTTAAACCCTGCGTCCTCTTCTGAAACACTTGACAATCCCTCGCCTCTGAGAGACATAAATTCAGCAAACAGGTCAGGGCCCTCAGAATCAGGCCAGTGTGGACAATCTGCAAATACCCTTTCACAGTCTAACTTGGGGGTGAAAAATAGCACTGACAGTTCTGCCACAGAGCCATGTTCTCCTTCAATCCCCTCCTCTAAAGACAGTGTTGTGAATTCACTCGAAGGAGAGGAAATACCAGTGACGTCCACACCAGCTGATGTACGAACAGGTGCCCAGTCAATTCCAGCGTCCGATGGTCAATCTGCTCTGGATGGAAAGGCTTCATCTTCAGACTCTCCAGCAAAAAGGGGGGTCAAAAGGTAATAAAGTTAGGGATTTTTATTTGTTATAAAGTACTGTCATTCTCAGTAGTAGTAGCAATGCCAATGTAATCCTTTCCTCTGCTTGAATCCTTAATTGAGTGTTTTCTCTCATTTTGTGGTTTGACAAATATTTATTTTTATCTTGCATTATGAAATAAGAAACTTTGGGTGCTAATTATGTGTTGTACTGGTTAATAGATAAATCAATTGCAGTATTCTTGATAAGATTATTATTCAACCTTTATGGGAATCAATCTGTATCATTCCCAAAGTAGAACATGCTCTTGAAATAAGGTGAACTGGTATCTGACGGGAAAAAAGAATCTGAAAAAATAGTGTGTGGAAAACAGTACTTAAATATTCAATGTTCTGTTTTGACTGCTTCAATGTGGGTCAACGCTAAACAAGCCATAAAAGTCCATATTGATACTAAAGATATATGGCTTTCGCGAACCTAATGCATAGTCGACTCTCATCATAAACTATTATGACCAGATTTGGAGCACTATTTGGGTCAGCTAGACCCAGGCTGTTCTATTTATAAGAGATGTGCATACACAAAGTTTTATGTCCACAATATATCTAGAAATGGATAGATGGATGAATTACTTGTCATTTTTCATGATGATTATTTTTTTAACTTGGACTTTCTTATTAGTACACTTTTGATGAATCCAATTTACTCATTATCCTGCTCAGTTTCATTATGATGACAGTTGATGTCATTGATTCCATGATCACTGTTACTGTCCTCTTTCCATCGTGACTAAACGAAGGGAAAGAAAAAGCTACCCATTTATTTGTTGATTTGAGGCTGAAGATTTGATACATTGAATGAAAATGAAAAGAGAGTCCTGTATAGGGTCAGGCACCATTGTGTGCCAACCTGACTTTTATCTTTGGGGATCTGAAGTATATGGTTAAAGTTAAAGTTATTGCAAGCAGATATTAAAGGATCCAAAAAACCAAAATCATGCTTCATGTTTCTAGGTCAATAGATGAAACAGAAGAATCTGGGGAAGTTGGAGGACCTTCACCACAGAAAAATCGAAAGCGCTGCTTCACATGTAGCTGTAAACTGGAGCTTGCACAAAGGACTATAGGTCGTTGCCGGTGTGGTGAGTGTCTTTATTCACTTTTAGGTGTTGACTAAGTACATGTAGAATACCAACTATTGTAAGTTTTCAAAGGGGTTAAGTTATTTGCATTTATTTAAGAATTAGAATGCACTGTTTTACTTGTGCAGTCGAGTCCCATTTAAAACACTTAACTTACAATGTCCTTGTTTTTTGTTATGCTTTGTGTATCAGTGTTGGCCTTGAAAATGAGTGTGTATGAATGTAGACAGACGTTCATTAATGATGTGCTTGTCACATATTTACGTAATAAGAATGTGATTAATAATTTTGATTAGTTAGGGACAGGTTGAAGCTTCCCTTTTGTCTCAAATTAAGTAAATGTTATGAACTGTAGAGATGTTTGTTCAGAGAGACCAGTATTATGTATGGAAAAGTTGTAGTGTATAGCTGCATATTGTTTCATTTCAAAATATATATTGTACTCTTTTTATGACCTTTTGGTACAGTAACAGACTGCTTAATTTTTCTCTTTCAGACCGAATATTTTGTGCACTGCATCGCCTGCCAGAGCTTCACCATTGTGATTTCAACCACAAAGAAGATGGTCGTCGGGAGGCCAGGGAGAAAATGATCGTTCCCACTAAACACCTTGGAAGGTCTTTCAGGAGGGATGACCAATCGTGATACATTTCCAAATTAAATATTCATCATGATGCATTGTTCCACTGTTTACAACTTTGGGTAGAAACCACATTTTATTTTTTATGATTTTAAATCTTGTGACTTGTGTATCATAAAATTCAGTGAAGCAAATGCATTGAAATCTATTCACCTTCCAATAAGTATATAACTAACACCTTTTTGTAATGATGTTGACGTACAATATTATCATCCTATATGATCATTTGACAATACCGGTACTTGATTGATTTGCTTTGACCATCAATTAGAGACAGTCTTGCAAGAGTTCTTGTGTTTTCTTAGCCATAGATTATGCACATTTGTCTGAAAGATGTTTTTTACGCAAGTTCTTTTGAGTGAGCTCTTGACAACATTAATTTGTAAATACAATGGAGGTATTTAAACCTGAGAAGGACTTGCAAGTACAAGGGAGAAATGTTAATTATCAACTGAGTGATTGAAAATTGTATGTGCTGTGCCACTAAATACCTTGAGGTGATCTGTGTTCTTCTTTGCATTACTACAGAACTTTGCTTTCTCTACTTGCCAAAACTTTACAACTTTCTGATTGATACGGTTACAGCAAGACTTATTGGAGTTTGACTAAATTTTGATAAAAATTGCTAAGTTTACCACATTCACAAAGTATTCTGTTGCAATATAGTTATGCTTCAAGTTGTAAGCAAGATTGGTTTGTTTTCTTTTTCGTTAAACATGACTAAGCTAGTAAAAGTTGTTCCCTTTCTTCCCTGTTCAGTTAAGTTGGCCTTTTTAAGTTTTTCCTTTAATTTTGAAATATGAGACAGTTATGAGGGTCTCATATTTCACTCATTCATCAACACTGGATCAAAAAGAATGTCTCTCCATGGACAGGCAATGACTTGAACAAGTTCAATTTTATTATAATCACATGAAACATAGTGTATTGGATGTTACGGAATTCACAAGGATGATTATCATTCTGACATGTGTGATGACTTCGACACAAAGTTACAGATTCAGCTTTGCAAGATGGTGAAATTAAGTCAAAGATGAATGGTCATTTAAAAAGTCTCTATATTTCAACTAATTGATTGTCGCCTCTATGCAAAAGAATTTGTATTGTTTTTAAATGTGTGTGTATTTGTGATAGGCCCTACCTGGTTTTTGTGTGTAGTGTGTTCTGATGACACAAATGTGCTGATTGGGTTTTACTGAAATGAATATTGTCTTCAGAATATCTATTACCATTTTATTCCTTGTGAACTAACTATGTGACTGTGACATATATTCATAAATGGCTGACCTTTGAATGTGCTTCCTTTTTCTGTCAGAGAGTATGCCATTGAAGTATAGACTGACATAGCTGTAGTGTACTTGAAATTTTATCACAAGATTTATACAAAAATAATGCACTCTTCAAAGTCTTCTCAGTGTGTCTAGAAATGTCCCTACAATCTTTTTATATCAGTGGTGTTGCAGGATGAGAGATGGTTGTTTGTAAATACATGTGTTACTTTGTCGGCCTTCATATTTTTCAAACTAGAATTGCCTCTTAGAAGGGTGTTCATACTTCACACATTACTTCTTTTTTAGGGACTGGTTGTATCTCTCTCCTTCAGTCTCGTGATCAGGTTATTGAATAAACATTTTTTAAAATCTTTCAAGATTAAGGAGTATTTTCTTAAAATTTAAAAAAAATCGTTACATTTTTGTCAACTCTACGACTTCAACCTCTCAAGGCTCTCTGATCCCCATTTACTAGCAATTATTTTGCCGTAAGCATGTTACAATACATATATATAAAGAAAATGACTCCATTTCAACTGGACCATTTTGATAAGACATGTGAATACATATGTTATTTTGTTCTTGTACTTGTAATACTTGTATGTGTTTGAGTGTGCTGAGTAGGAATTCTATACTTTATTTGCAAGTATGCATGCTCCTAACAGAAATCTTGAAAATCATGAGGTTTCCATAATTATTATATCTGCCTTTCTCCTAGCTTCACCATATGCCTGTTGATTTGAAAGCTAAATCAATAAAATGAATAGACCTGCAATCATTTTTCAATGTTTTGCCATGACTGACCTCAAAAGAGGTGTGTACCATTTGAAATGAAAGTACTATGAAATAGAGGTGTTTGAGAACATGTTTCAAATGTGAGATGATGAATGATCTGTATTATTGTAAGCTCATGACGTGTTTGATTATTATTTATTTGCTTGTGGTTATCTAATGTTTATATTCTTTCTTCTTTTTTTCCCCTCAAGTTCCATTTTATTCTATTTCATCAAAGTTAAACAAATGATTACTAGTCTTTGTTTGAAATGTGAAGTTTCAATCATATTATAAACCAATCTCAGAGTGCACACAGATGTCATCCTGAACCAAGTAATGCTGTTGGCTAAAGGATTCTTTATTTAATCACAGTAAGGTATGGGCAGCACAATGCCTGAACAGTTGTCTCATAGGGTTTGCTCGTTTAGGGGGATTCTGGGCATGGTCCCATTGGAGACAGACATCAGTGTCCTACCTTTTCTATTACCTGAATCGCTAGTGGTATAACAGTGGATTTCGACGTCTAAAACGGAAAGAAATTGGAGCAATTATTTGATTCTCAGTTCTGTTCCAATTAATTGATGAATTGTAGTACAACATGGATACAATCTTCTTTAGCCAGAACCATATTCATCACTCCAGTCCAATACATGTGTACTGTTGTCTCTCTCGCAGATTATTCTAAATTTCATTTTTTTTAATCGTGTGGCTCATTAGTGCTGAGTAGTGCAAGCAGTCCTGTCGTCACTTTGTTTATTTCATTGGTTATTTTCCTGATTTTATTTTGTAGTGTGTGTACATTGCCTCAAGTGTGTGTGATTAGTTGCAGATGCTGTGAACTGTAGCATTTTTTATATAATTTGTTCTATAGCAGCAGCTGTCTTGTAAAAGAAAAAGCAATTTTTTCACTTGAACTTGATTGGGTATTTTTGTCATGAATGTAAAAATGTGTTATTTGAATCAATAATGAATGAGACCCATCCTTCTGTTCCCTGTTCCAGCCTACTTTTTTTTATCACTTTTTTTTGTTGAAGAATTGTTCTGATTGATCACAACTTCACCTTAAGCTTTCACTTTCCAAACAGATTTAGAATATTGAGTGTATGGCCTGGTAATTGGTAATGCAAAATTAATTTTTTTAAAACTCTACAGTGTATATCATGACAAGACTGCTCTCTGATTTTAAAGCAAGACCCTTTCACTTTAGCTCATTAACTTTATTGGATGGCCAGTAGTGTTAGTAGATTGACTTTCATTATAAATCTTAGTAAGGTCATCTCTGGACGAACATTTAACATTCACTAGATTCACTCATTTTCATCAGTTACAAAAATTGTGTTATGGTCTTTTTGAAGCTCTGTGCAGTTTTCTTTTTATTTATTATTAGTGACTTCATGTCATTATATTTACATGTATATCCATACAACAAGCTTAAGTAACAATAAGTATTAAAGTTCATGGGGACAGTAAACTACAACTTCATCAAGAGTATCTATGCTTTTACATTTTCAACACATGCAAACATTGCGGTCTGGTTGAAATTTGACAAAATGACACGGTTTTAAGGACTGACTTAATGATGGGAGTGGGATAATTCAGATAGAAAGCCTTATGGCTCTCCTTTTACATGTTTTATTTTTCAGAACTTTGAATTTGTTTCATGTATTTGGTATTGAGATTACAAAATGAAACTGGAGCAGAAAAAATGCAAAAATGTATGACAAGAAAACAATATGTAGGAATATCTACCTCAATATGAAAATGAACAGGAAATTAGTACATGTAATATTGTTTTATACTTGATTTGTTGATTGCTGTTACCTTGGTTTCAGTTTCAGAATCATTTTTCTTTCAAAGTAGTTATCCCTTCTGTATTTGTATACATGTATCATCCTTACCAGAAAATTGAAAGATGAAAATGGAGAATATTCATGCCCTTTTGCAGCATGACCTTCCTTTCCAGGTAACTTGGGAAGGGCTCTAATTCATCATGTGTGTGTTGATTGATACTGTTGCTATGAGTATATGAGCCCACTGTCTGTCTGTCTGTCTGTCTTGAGGGTTCAAATTCAATAGATAATGCTAACCGCTGCGTCAGTTACAATGCAATCATCACAATTACTTGCTGATTTACCCTCCTTTGATACATGCATGAGTCATACTCCCTTACTATGATTGTATATAAGTTATGAAATAAAGGCACATTTAAATATCACTTGATTTTGCTTTATTTTATCTATTTGATTTTATAACATTATTAGCTGGAATTGCCTGCGGTGAAAATACTATTTTTGGGGTTTTATAACCTGTTCCCATCTATCTTTTCTCTCTCATTCTCTTTTATATTTCTGTCTACCTCCCTCTCTCCCCATCTTAGTTCTCGATTAGTTTAAGCAAGCACAATGAAATATTCCAAACCTTGGGTTAGATCAAAGTCAAAGCTCAAACAGTTTATGAAGATTGTTCATTAATTTATTCAAATCTTGATCTAATCTACATGAACAGTTTCCTTTACACAGTCTATTCTAGATAAAACATACCTTATGTCATGAATTTGTTTAGTTTGCTTTACATTACATGCCAAGATGGTAGGCTATATTACGGTCTATTGTTGATCTAGATCTTGGTCTTCACATAGCTGTATTCCTACGTAGGCCTATCTCATAATCTGTATGAACCTAGATCTCCAATTTTTTGAAACTTAGAAAGAAATGTAATTTGCACAGAAAATCTTGTTATGTAAAATAGCAACATATTGCGTAAGCCATGACTTTCAATGTCGGAGTAAAAATAAATAAAAACAGTTGATTGGAATAATTATATTACATCTATACCTATAAAACCCACTTTCTGTCTGTGTGTCTCCAGTGGGCTTCCAAACTACTGGACCGACAGAGTTTATTCTTTTGTATTGTCGATTGGAATTCA
>JAUELK010185166.1:0-10871 GCA_031471215.1 Gastropteron pacificum
TAGTATTTGCCCACACTTATCGCCCATCGCACTAGTCAACAACATAGGCACGACAGTAAACCTCAGGTTTGCCCTATTATGAATAATTAGTATGATTATCTAAACGTCTAGATCTACCACAATGCACTCAACTATTTTCCCAAGTAGATTAGAAGATAGGCCTATCCCTCTATCTAGATCTAGGAAGGATTCTAGCTAGATCTACTAAAAAGTTTTTAAAAGGGCGCTATGGGGATGCGGATGCGAGCGCACTAGGCCTTTCTACTTTGTATCATCATGAGTATAGTAGTTAGTAGTAGTAGTTAGTTAGTAGCACTTTGAGCTATCCAAGGAAAGCGCATTATACATTTTACAAATGCTCTTAAATCATTATTATTAGTAGATGTAAGTGTGTGTAGCTGTTGTGTGCAGCCATTTGTCTTTGAGTGAGAGTCAAATCAATCATGAAAACAGACAAGAAAGAACATCATTGTATAATAATAAGTGTTTGTCTCCTCTCCAGTAGCCAACACTAATTTTAGGCTGTACATTATACATACTGTACTATACTCTAGATCTAGATAGAAGAATGCCAAAGAGCCTACTCTAAAATACTTGTGAGTAGTTTTGTGATGGTTTCCCTCACACTTACACAGCAGACATTGGCTCATTGGCGCATTTTGACAAAATATGAAATAAAAAGCGCATGGGACATGGGATGATCATTATTAAATAGCGAAAAAGATTGTGAACAAATCTAGATCTAGTGATATTAAAATTAAATGTTATTTCTCCCTTTACAAAATACTTAGAGGGGAAAGCAAGCCAGGATAGGCCAAAAATAGCTGCTTTTTATGATGCCACCGGACCTCTTTAGTTGGGCTCCAGTTCCAGATTCCAACACGTTGATTTTGTTTTTTTAAAGAAAGTTCTCTGGCATCCCTGTGTATGATATGAGAGTGGTGGTACATTTTTTACTGAACTGGCTGGACTTACTGACTCATTTTTATTGTTGTTGCTTTCCAATTTCAGGTAAGCCATGGTAATATGACTGTGAAGAAAGTGAATCACCAAAATCTTTGAGACAACACTCAGGTACAAAAAAGAGAACAACAATGTCTGTGTGGAAGCGATTACAAAGGGTTGGAAAATCAGCGTCCAAATTTCAGTTTACTGCATCATATCAAGAGCTTGCAGTAGAGTGCTCAAAAAAATGGCAAGTACTTTTTATTGTTCATCATAATATATGATGACATATGTGTAGAATTTATGTTGTAAGATGCTCCCAGTAGCCCTGTTCATCATGACAATAATACACAACAATACAAATAATACACTATACCTGCTCGTATCATTTGGGACTACGGTCCTCTTTTTATCTGTGCAGTCCTCCATTGTTGCAAAAATCTGATTTTAAAGGAGGGCACACCTTTGCCTTTGAAGGAATTCTATGCAAACAATTTTTGCAACAAAAATGTTGCGGTATTTAGATTTTGATTGCCTTTGAAATGTTACTAACAATGTGCGTTTATGAGATTTATTTTATTTTTGTGGGTTTGAAATCTTCACATCTGAAGGTAATTTTGTCAGAAAAAATAATTTGTTTAGTTATATATACATACTTCTCTGTCTTTTCAACACAGGCAACCGACTAAGCTTTGTGTTGTATGGACTAGGAGAAATCGACGAAGAGCCACCCAGGTCAGTAAAATCATTTCTCCATTTACTGTAACAATCAAGAAGCTGTACACATGCCTATCTATTATAAATGTCCAATCAATTGCCGTTGTATATTTGTAACAATCATGTCTTGATTGGGATGAAACAAAGTATTTTTCATTGGTATAATGAGAATTGTCCGTCATGCTCTTTACTTTGAACAAGTTTAATTAAATTATTTTAGGTTGTAATTTTTTTATTTTTCAAAAAAATGTTATATTACTTTTAGAATCACACTGGTTTGAATGAATATTGCCATTTATGTTGTAGCCATACACATGGGAGCCAACTATCCAGAACCCTTATCTGGGCCTTGTCAACTGGACGGTGCCAGAGAATGTTGAGATAACAGTCACCTTGTTCCGAGACTCAAGACAGCATGAATATGAAGACAAGGAGTGGATCTTCACAGTGGAGGATGTAAGAGTGAAGGAAATTGTTTTTGTATTGTATTGTATTGTATAGGACACTTTCTTCATCCCTTCTCAGGGAAATTTGCCTTGGTGTTATGAGCTCCGCTTTACGCTGAAGCCAACACGCAGTCGCCACCTATCAGCCATTTTTATTTGGGGGGGGGGAATGGGGGTTATGATAGGGTTCAATTTTGAATTTTTGCCCGGACAGCGACCATAACTGGTCTACTCTTCATCAAATTCAAACTGCCAAGGGATCTTCAACATGCGTTACGTGCACACAGGACTTTCCGGGTCTATCCTCCTTATCGTAGAAGATTAGGTGTTCGGTCCCACCTATCTAGGAGACCAGGGGCTGGACAAACACTCAGAGTGAACACCAACCTTGACTTGGCACAGGTTGAGCTCGAACCTGCGACCTCATGGTCGACAATTTGGTGTTGGCTGAACACTTTGCCTACTGTGCTACCATGCCCCTCAATGATTATTTGATTTCTGATTTGTAAAAATTTTAGATTTTCATACTTTCAGATTTGCCATAGTAAAGAGTTACAGGTACAACAAAAGAAAAAGATACGAGAAAAAATATGCTTTGTAGGAGTTTGCAAAGGGTGATGTGTGTTCTTTCAAACATCTGAGCGTTTTCTCCCTTTCTTCACAGTGATGTTTGTATGGAGAACATATTATTTATTATTATGTCATAACGAATGCGAACTTTATCACACATGTAACAAACATTCTTATCACCTTCAAATTTAAAAATTGCTAGCAATTTTTGTTTTTGCAGCATTCCAGGGGCAGTCGTAAGATCTTGGCATCCCGGGCAGTCAACATGAAGGAGTATGCAAGCCCCATGCCCACCCAGACCTCCCTGAAGCTGAAGCTGAGACCCACCAGCAAGAAGGTCATCTCGGCCACACTGCATCTCACCCTGTCCTGTGTCTTCATCAGAGACGGCAAAGCCACGTCAGTAGTAATATTAATAATAATGATAATAAGAGCATTTGTAATGCGCTTTCCCTGGATAGCTGAAAGCGCTACACAAGAGGTTAACTAGCTAAATCTATTAGATCTAATCTAAGTAAACAAATAAAAGATTAAACTTTAAAATGAATACTAGTAGTATCGTTTGGTCACACTTGCAAGTTAATTGGATCTTCCCAGTTCTATCGCAGTGCACAAATTGCATGGCACTTATATTCCCTTTTTTGTGTTGAATGTTCCGTAAAAAACAAACTGAATAAAATAAATAAAAAACAAAGTTAAAAAAGTAATAACCTCTTCACATGACCAATGATAATGAAGAGCATACCCTTGCATAAACTGAGGAGTACTCACATTCAAACTTAGAATTTAAAAAAAAAAAAAAAGTTTATTTCTATAGCTATCCAAAAAGCTCTGGGCTCTTTACAATAAAAATAATAATGTATTGTGACCCAGTGACGAGGACATGCAGAGTGTGGCCAGCTTGATGAGCATCGGGCGCTCAGACATTGGCAACCTGGAGGACCTGGAGGAGGAGAGCACAGTCGTCTCGGAGATCAGCAACATCACGGCCCAGCTCGGCCAGCTGGACGCTCACTTTGGTAACCCAGAGGATGTGCACCGGCATGATGCTTACAACCCCTTTGGTGTGTGCTTGTCTCTCTGTTTGCTTCTCGCACTATTACTTTGTTTTTTGTTTTTTGTGCAGACTGTCCATATATCAGGGTCACCACCAGGTCGGGAAACAGGGAAAAAGTTGGGAACTTTGCGATGGGTCGGGAAAAACGAATGGCTACAATTTTCATGTTGTGTTGGGGAAAAATAGTCTTATCCTAAAAAAATCTGAGAGGTAAGATGCCATTAATTGATATTAGCAATAGTTATAATCTGTTGTTTGAAGACTACACTTCAAAATGTGCATGTGCAAATTTCAGTTTGACATTTTATCATTAATAATAGACTTTTGCGGATCGTTCTTGATGCTAGGCGGCATTATTTTTGCTGCGCATTGGGGTCTTGAAAAAAAATTCACGGATTTGGTGGGGTACCCTGATATATGCAGTAGGCCCCATTTCTACAAATAAGGAAATTGACACATTTCCTCCCTTTTGAAGCAGTAGATTCAAGTGTCTTTTCAATGAATTAATGAAGAATGTTGAGATGAGGGTCTTTTTAAGACATGAATCGTTTCAGTAGAAGTTTTTCTCTTGGGTCTAGTATTGTCTTTAGGGAAAATGTAGCTTTAGTGCTGCCTATAGGGCTCACCTTTTTTGGTGTAAATTACACAAGAGATTAGTAAAATTCAGCAAACACTTAATTTCTAAGCCATGCGATTGTGTTGGTGACCCAAAGGCAGTGAATAGATCACATCATGGGATTTTTAAATCACTTGATTATTCAAGTTGTTTAAGTAAGGGAAACAGGCTACCTAATAAGGGGAGTAGAGATCCATTTATTGACATATTAGCCTAAAAATAACCTGTTTTCATTAATATTTCAAACGAACAACCCTTCTGGAGCTGGTTGAATATTTATTTTGATGGAGAGTTCTGTCTTTTTGCAAGAAGAAATTGATCAGGTGTCCATTTGCAAGCTTTGCGGATGATGGCCTGTCGGGAGATTCTTCAAGGGAGCCAGTGGTTTACAGCATCAATCAAGCAGTTAAAGTGTTCTCAGTGTTTCTCAGTTAAGTTATCTACCTTCTTAATGTAAAAAAAACCTTGGTTTGTGTTGTGGACATTCCCCCTTTTTTTTAAATGTCTTTGTTCCAGTACTTAGCTCACATAGTGCTTTAAGTGTTCTACCTTTTATTTCAATGTCAAAGACCTTGTTTGATGACTGTAATAAAGTCTATTTTACTAATGTCATCAACATTTTTGTCTCACATAGTGTTTTGAGTTTTCTATCTCTTCGATCTCAAAACCTTGGTTGGCTAATTTTGTTTTAAATTGTTCATTTTATATCTGCCACCAGTATTTATCTCTGTTGTTCTTCTTTGATGGGGCCACTCCTTTGTTCTTAATTGTCCACATTCAAACAATGCACAGCTTTTGTGATATCGTTTCCGCATGAGGATTCTGATTTCAGAATGATTTTCTGTGTACTTCTTATTTCTGTTGGGTCAGCCTGAGCTCACTTTTCTTTCAGTGTTTTCATGGAATGTTTTAAAAATTCATTGTTTTCATACTGATACCTTTGGGGGAATTATTCTTCCATTGTTGTCATACCTCTTGAAGTTTTCAATCAATTGTTTTAATTCCTCTTGATAAATTTTTTTCATTGTTTTTATACCTCTGGATGACTTTTCTTTCATTGTTTTCATATCTCTTAATTTTTAACAAAATGCATTGTTTTCACACCTTTGGATGAGCTTTTCTTTGATAGTTTTCATACCTCTTGATTTTCCTTGCTCAGTATTCTTTTTGTCCCTGATGACGCAGTGAATCAGAGCCTATCTCTATGGTTTCATTTTTAGTTGAGGACTGCCCTTGCCAGCTCTAATTCCATAAGACAACTGCACATTTGTTATGAAAGAGCACTTTCACTGCAATTCTTAAATATTTTGTTGTTGCTTGTGAAGTAGCTGTCAAGGAATGAAGGCCTACTCAACTTATTGTTGTTGTTGTTGTTTGGTTTAATGTCAAGAGTCTCTCAGTCTGAGGTTAGTCTTATTTGATACAAAACCAATGATTGAAAGCACACACTCAGCATGGCAATTATTTCTGTGCAACGCATTGTCGAAGGACTGCTGTAATGTGAGACTGGTCACAAGCATGCTCAAGACACAAACGATGTATCAATATTTTAAAGTTCACTTTTCTTGTTGTGTGTATTTGTCCATGTGTGTAGGTAGAGGTTCTCGCACAGCATATTATGTTCCTTGTTCAATGTACAACACTGAAGAGAAAGAAAATGTACTCAGCACATGTTAATGATCTGTCAACTCTTGCAAATGAATCGTGTTGTTGTTTTTTTTATTCCAAGCTGATGAGTTAAATGAATTGTGTAGAAACCAGTTCAGAGCAAGATGGGCTCACTAAATTGTATTGTAATTCTTGTGATATCAGGGACTTATTTTAACATGGCATTGAAGGGATTTAGTCTTTATCTCTAGCAAGTACACTATGCAGGACTTTTGCGTGTGTTTTGAATCAAAAGCCTAGGTTTGTTTTCATCTTTTACTTAGAAGGAGTCCATGAACATTTACATTGAGATGAAATACACTTTGTCACCAAAACTCTCTCTCTCTCTCTTTTTTTCAAACACTTTCAAAGCCCTGTTAATTAGTACCAAATAGACAGTCATAACAGTGGTTAATTTTTCTGAAAACACACTTCATAAAAGACACTGGTACATTGATTGTCTTCTCATTCTTCTCAGGAAAGGAGAACGCACAAATTCTTATGACGATGCAAAAATGCCTTTTTTTCTGTACCTTTCTTTAAAGCACCAAAAGATGAAAACTTTATTTGTCCTTTGCAGGAAGTTTGTCATCAATAGAGGATGCCATCAATAAATTACTGTGCTATATAGATTCATTATTATTATTACAATTAAAAGATACACTTTATTGATCATGGAAACTTGGTATGAGCCGTTTGTTAGCAATATAATGAACATAGTACATGTAAAGGAGTATAATACTATAATATTATAGTATGAAATGACATCAAAGCCTAGAGCTTTTTGGATAGGCGCTATAGAAATAAACTTTATTATTATTTTATTATTAATATTGTCAAACCTCCACAGCTGATGAGGAGTTTGATAAGAAGGAACCCACGAATCCTTTTGGAGAAGAGGAGGAGGAAGAGGCGGAAGAAGAAGACATTTCCGCAGCCTTTGCAGCCTTCAAACCCAAGGAGCCTGCAGGCGTCAATCCATTTGAGGACTCTGTGGAAGAGTCGACCCGACCAGAGGTGAGGGAGAAGCCACAGCCCAGTCCTCGCAAGGCCTCTCCCAGCCCAACAAAAACCGTCCCCAGCCCCCAGAGAGCCCCAGTAGAGGCCACCAAAGCCCTGTCGCACAAGAAGGAAAAAGCCCCCGAAAGCCCTCGCAGATCACTGTCCCCTAAAAAGGTGAGCATGACAATGACATGAACAAATGTTTGATCCTCACGGAGCCAGGAAGAGAGGAAGACTGAAAGATGTGGAGGAAATTTCAGAAAAGGAGAGAACAAGATAATTCAATAATGATATGACCAATAATATCACTGAAAAGATGAGAGAGATGCAGAAGCTCTTTATTAAGTCTTTGGCAGATCATCCCAGCTAGAAGGACCAACATAGTTGAAAAACCTTTTGCCATAAAAGTTATAATTTATAAAAGGAATCTTCAGAACTGATGTATCATCATTGGATGACCTAATGGAAGATGGGAGTCCCTTGTCTGTGGCTTATACCCTGATGGTGGCCCAAGCGCTGTTGTCAACTTTGTGAATTCTATCACACAAGTTCAAGCACCAGGCATACAGAAAATGATGTGACATTCACCTGGTTCAGTCCTAAATCATGGCTGTAACCATAAATGTCCCTACTGTTGCATTAACATAGGCAGTACCAACTCATTGCACAGTTATTTGTCCCGGAGGGGTCTTGTGACTGCATTGCACAATTGCATGAACAAGGGGCCAATTTGAAGGCCCTCCAGTCTCAGGTGGCAGAGCTAGACTGCCATGGCTCTGTAGGTCTTTTTGACCACTTTAAGAGTGAATAACTCATAATTTGTGCCTGTTCGCAACAACAACTTATCCGTCTGCTGGTTTGTAGCTGAAAGAGGTAACACAAGAACTTGTCCCTTGTTTCCCCAGAGCAAATCATCCACTCTGCCCGCCCAGCCCCGGTCAAAGAAAGCGTCCAGCCCAGAGAAACGTTTGACCATAGACACACGGGGTGGGGGCGGTCAGTCCGATCGACCCATGTACCAAGGGACCCCCCCGTCCACCCCTGAGGAGGAGAAAAGCTTCTCTGTCAGACCCATCACTCCACCCGCCGTAGAACCCTCGGAGGCGTAAGTTGTCAGTGGACATGTTCACACGGGATAGTAGTAAAGGTTTTCATATGGTGATGGTGATAATTGCAATGATGATAATTATGATGATGATGATGATGATGACAATTGTGATAATGATGATGATAACAACAACCCCTGAGGAGAAGAAAGAAGCTTCTCTGTCAGACCAATCACTCCCCCCGCCGTAGAACCCTCGGAGGCGTAAGTTGCCAGTCTTCATGCTTCACACGTGATAGTAAAGGTTTTCATATGGTGATGATGATTGTAATAATGATGATGATGATGATGGTGATTATTGTAATGATTATGATGATGATAACAACAACAGTCAGTGGACATGCTCCACACATGATAGTAGTAAAGGTTTTCATATGGTGATGATGATTATGAAGATGATTGTAATAATTATGATGATGATTTTGATAATTATGATGATGATGATGATGATTTTAATAATTATGATGATGATGATTTTAATAATTATGATGATAATGATGATTATAATGATTATGATTATGATGATAATGATGATTATAATGATTATGATGATGATGATGATTTTAAGAATTATGATGATGATGATTTTAATAATTATGATGATGATTTTAATAATTATGATGATAATGATTATGATGATAATGATGATTGTAATAATTATGATGATGATGATTGTAATAATTATGATGATGATGATGATAGTCATTGTAATAATTGTGATGATGATGACAACAAACAGCAGTCAAGTGTAGAATAAGAACAAATCTACTCCCTCAAAGCCTGTTTATCTCTCTCTGTCTTTCTCTAGGCCAGGGAGCAGTGATGCCAACACTCCAGGCACTCATTCCATGAATTCTAGTCAGGTAGGTCTGTTATGATGTCCTTGCTTTCATAAAGGAATAAGGAATGAAGATAGACTTTTAGATTTCTTGATCTACATTTATTGAGGTAAGTAGTATAGACAGGCCGATTTAGCCTACATGACAGATCTCGTGAAGAGTGAGTGATCGATGACAATTTTTTGGTAGAGAGCATCATGGGAAGATAAAGGGAAATAATTCTATTACTAATACTGATTATTAAGTCAATAGCAGTTATAGATATACGTCTTGTTGACGATTTATCACATCCATGGGAAATATTTTTCCGGTGTGTTTGCTGCAATCCGACAGGGAAGTTTTTTTCCGGACTCATTAAGCATGCATGTCCGTAGTCTGGCAGATTTCAGGGTTAGGGAAAATTTCAGATTTTTCAATTTCATTTTCCTTGTAACAACCATTGGTATGTCTAATCATCCCCATATGACAGAGTCTATTACAATAAGCAGGGTCCCCCCCCCCCAGGTCGGGACAAACAGGAAAAAGTCAGGAATTTTGCGAATGGTTGGGAAGTCAGGGAAAAAGGAAATTCCTAAAATCTTTATGTTGTGTTTGGGAAAATAGTCTTATTCACACAAAAATCTGAGAGGTAAGATAATAGCAATAGTTACAATCTGTTGTTTGAAGACTACACTTCAAAATGTGCAAATTGCAATTTGAACATTTTATCATTGATAACAGACTTTTTTGGATCATTGTTGATGCTAGGCGTCATTGTTTTCACCGCGAATTGGGGTCTTGATAACAAATGTCAAGGGTTTGGTGGGGACCCTGTCTATAAGACCACTTGAAGAGTGATTAACTCATACCTAGTGCTTGATTGAAACAACAAAAATAACTTTAACAATAACACCACTTAGGTTTTTTACCACCATTTCCTCACCCCACCCAGGTGCAAAAGGAGCACCCGGCTATAGGCATGTTTCTGCGCCTCACAGGCTGCCTGTACTTGTGTTCAATGTTTGTGATATGTTTTGTGTTACATGCATTAGTAGCCTGTCAGGGGAGTAATAGATGTTGAGTGCTTTGAGCTCTCCGGAGGAAAAGCGCTATATAAATTATTAAATGCCATCTTTACTTTTTTTTTTTTTTTTACATACATCTTCTTCCTCTTTATTCTTGTAACTTGTCAGAAAAAACACATGTATATATACATATATATATATATATATATATGACCACACAATCTTTTCTTTTTTTTCATCCTAGCTGGTGACCTCCCCGACAGCCAACAATCCCTTTGAAGAGTTGCTGGAGTGGTGTCGCCAAGTCACACAGGGTTACAGAGGGGTCAAGATCACAAACCTGACCACATCCTGGCGCAACGGGCTGGCCTTCTGTGCCATCGTACATCACTTCAGGCCAGACCTCATGTTAGTCTGGGGAGGCTCTCTCTGTCTGTCTGTCTGTCTCTCTCTCTCTCTCACTCTCTCTCTCTCTCTCAGTCTGTCTGTCTGTCTGTCTGTCTGTCTCAATCACTCTCTCTTTCTCTCTCTCTCACTCTCTCTCTCTCTCTCTCAGTCTGTCTGTCTGTCTGTGTGTCTGTCTCTCTGTCTGTCTCTCTGTCTGTCTCAATCACTCTCTCTTTCTCTCTCACTCTCTCTCTCTCTCTCAGTCTGTCTGTCTGTCTGTCTGTCTGTCTGTCTCAATCAGTCTCTCTCTCTCTGTGTGTGTGTGTGTACCATTAAGGGGCTGTTCAAATATAGTCTTACACCTTGAGAGGGGTGCCTTGCCTTTGTAAGACCTTTATATATCATTGAGCCCTTTGAAGTGGGGATTCAGCGCATAGCAAATAATCTCCATTATTATTATTACTACAGTAGAACCCGCATAAGTCGACATTGCTGGGACTATTGAAATCACGTCGAGTAAAGAGAAAGTCGACATA
>JAUELK010185275.1:0-10870 GCA_031471215.1 Gastropteron pacificum
CGGTCCAGTAGTTTAGAAGCCTACTTGAGACACACACACAGACAGACAGACAGAAAGTGAGTTTTATAGGTATAGATGATATATGATATTATACTTCTAGTGCATATACTATATTTTTGAAAATGAGGGCAGTAGTAACAGCAACAACAAAAAACACAACAAAGAATAAAAGTCTTCAGTCAGATTTAGATAATCTTTACAATACCATTGCATAAAATAAAATAAACCAGTGTACAACTACATGTACTACAAGTACATCTATGGAGTGTTTATATGCAGTACAATGCACTAGCTCTACTGCTTTTGGGGGAAAATATGGCTTGTTGTAGTCTATTTGCTGTAGTGCTGCAAATACGGCTAGCCTTACATCTCTATAGTGTCCAACCTAAATGACATTGTAAACATGCAAGTTGTGACTATAACAATCTCTATAAGCAGTAGTTACATGTTTGCTAACTTTAAGACATGACAGCTTTGGGTGTAAATAAGTCCAGATCTCTCATGAATATTACCCTTATGGCCACATTATGTATGTACATTCCTTCGAATTATATACCAAGGTGAAATACATGTACATGTATAACAGAAGTAAAAATTCAACAACAATGATTATATCACGTATACCGGTACAACCTTTCCATCATTGATATCTGCCGCTTTGGACAAAATAGTGAAAGCTGGTTTCATACAACAAGTAGCCATCATTAGGCAGGATTAAGATAATATATTACTATTACTATGCATCTTGATCCAGTCTCAGTTTTTTTCAGTCCCCAGTCTCCTGATAGGTAGGACCGAGCACCTAGTCTTCTCGGATAAAGTCTATAAACTCTTGTGTGCACGTTTCGCACGTTAAAGATCCCTTGGCAGTTTGAAATCGAATAAGAGTTGGCCAGTTATGGTCGCTGTGCGGGCAAAATTCGAAATCAATACATGCATATTTTTGAAAGAAAGAAGAAGAAAACGACCATTGATTATGAAGAGTGGAAGCAAAATTAAATACATGTACCAAAAAAGACCATTACCACAAACAAGAAGCAAATAAAATCATATAATATTTGTATGTACAAGTAGAAGAACAGAGTGGTACATGTAGTTATTTTAAGAATGGAAGTCCGTCAGCTCGTCAAGCACAACGCCAATGTACAGCAGATACCTAACAGAGCTCATTAACTATGTATGTACCGGTAGTACGCCTTGAGCTACTCAAGTTAAGGCGAAAATGCAAATAAATAAATAAATAGTAGACCTACGTGTTGTAGAACATTAGCCTGCGTCTTTTACGAGTACTAGTACGGTATCCAAGATGTTTGAGGGTGAACGCACCACCGGCCTTTGATGTCTGACATACATGTATAAGCTTAATCTCTTTGGTCTTCTGCTTGCCTTCTCTAGTCTCAGATTCTTCTTCTTCTTCCTTCTCGTTGACAGGTCTGTTCAAACTCTCAGGTTAATGCCTTCTATGAAAAGTAGGGTTTTTTTTTTAGATTATTGAGGGACACTTCAAATTTCTTCTGGAAACTGTTGGGCCAAACTAGTCCGTAATGGTGTGAAGCGTGGACAGTTGTGGGGAATATGTTTGTTACTTTCTGGCCCTTCTCCACTTGGAAAATCTGCAGTTGCTTCCCTCAAAGACTGTCTTTGCTTCGACTTTGAATCATGTATCCGGTCCACGTGGTGCTTGAGTTTGTTGTGGCCACATCTCGTCTGAAAATGGCTACTTGGTCTGCTCGATTCTGGGTAGAATCTGACTAAAAAGAGTAACTACCAGTTACACCAGTTGTGTTACAACAGTCGAGATTTGAAGGCACCTTTGAGCCGGTTTCCCGGTATAACTTCCCCTGGCTCATAGCCGCCTTGGATCTCAGTCTCAGTCTGTAATAACTGCTCAGTGGATACTTCATTGGTGCTGAGGTTTGCTGCTTGGAGCATCTGAGGGCGATTGTTTGCTTGTACATGGCCGCTGTGAATGGGCCTAGAATACGACATTGTAGTCTGGTAGCTGTTGGGTTTGTGTGGGTCCCAAGCCCCGAATAGCGGTGGCGCCGGAGGTAAAATGGTGTGCGCTCTTGGCGGATGTCTCAGCGGTGAATGGTTCCCAATGACGCCCGGGTAGTAAAGGATTGGTCTGGTCTGAATGGCCAGTGGCATAGGGAGGTTTATACTGTACGGGTGCTGGGGTCCGGCGTTGGCAAAAGCTGGCGTTTGAGGTAGATTGATGACTTGTGAAGTTGATAAGAAGCTAGGTTGTGGTGCATAGAGATGTGGGTAGTTCTGCGTCGTTGCATGATAGAGCGGTGGTGGCACACCGTATAGTTTAGGAGCGGGTACGGGTAGTTGGACCGATAAGTCAGTGGGCATGGTAAATGGCACAGGATCTGATATGGCGTGTGTTTGGGTTGGTGTCACTTGTGGGTGGAGTGGCGTAGGCCCCGAATGAGTTAGTCGGGGTGTAGGGCGAATTGGTATGAGTTGGGGATTGTTTGACGTGAGTGAAGGCTGTGGTTGTGTGTTGTCAAGGACAGAGGGACATGACAGCTTTGCGGCACCAGTGTAGGGTATCAATGGCGGACATTGTCGGAGATGTCCTACCCGCACAAGCCCCGGAGGATTGGGGCTACCGATAGAACGTGGTTTCGGCATTGCTGTCTCAAGTCTGTAGTCCCCCATTGATTGTTCTTGGGGAGTTATCACATTCAGTGTTTTCCCCAGATCTGCTGTTCCAGTTTCTTGTCGCAATTGATGGATACATGGTGGGCTTATTACTGAACTTTGTTCCCCAAGATGTTGAACGGGGTCATTTAGACTATCACAATTGTTTGGTGGCACATTGCTTTGCTCGTTATTTAGGTATTGCTTTAGAACGTTCGTGTCTCTCCCTTGTTCAACTGCTGTACAAGGCCCGCCATTTGTATTTTCGAGTTGTTTTTCGGAAGGACACAAATCCATGAAGCCTTCTGAATCCACGTGTTTTGTTGATGCCGAGTTTACAGAGAGCACCATGAGGTCGTCTTCTTTGTACACACTTACCGATGTGAAAGGAATGCGGTCGTTGACGTAGTCCCTTAAGACGCCAGAAAAACAATCGGCTCCATTGTTGGGAGGGGCTTGCTTGCTCTGATCCACTAAACGATCACCAACGTTGCCATGGCAACCTGACTGGCCATCGCCCTCGGCTGTGGTCCGCACGCAAGGGGCTTTATCCACGGACTCCGTTGTTGTGTTCTTTGATTTAAGATCAGCTGAATCGTTCTTCATTGGAGCACGTTTAGATTGACAGCCACCTTTTGGAACAGTTGGACCTTTTCCTCCACCTCATTTATCTTCTCGTTTGTTTGAACATTTGTATTATCTTCCTCCCCTTTCTTCTTCTTCAAACTTGAAACTTGACCAAGTCGTTTACTGGGAACTTGTGTGGAACCCACCGGGACAATGGAGTTTCGCCTCATCCGTCTTTTCGTGACAACCTTTGGGATGAAGGAAGTCCTTACTCTAGAAGACGTGACCGGGGTTGGTGTTCTGGGACATGCACGCACGTTTTCTGACGTGGATGAGGAGTCGGCGGCATGCGAGGTAATCGGTGCTGATTGCCTTATTGAAGGTGTAACAAGGTGGCTTAAACTGATGGTCGATGTCGTTAAATCAACGTCCTCGGCTAATAATATTGCTTGTATAATCGGGTAATGGCCTAGCGGCTTTGCAATCTGAGATGGTTTTGATGTTGATGCATCAGCAGGTGGAGGTTTCTTTGAAGAATGATCACGACTAAAGTTTTGCGTGTACAGATGGCGCTTTCGTTCAGAGCACTTCTCTTTGTCACACGTAACAGAGTCACGGGTGTCAGTGTGCAGCTTCTTGTACGACCCAGTCTTCTCCATGTCCACGCTTAGCCGCCGTTTATTGCTTCTAGAACCAACGTTTCTCTTCAAGTCAGCCATCTTGGATGTGTCTTCTCTTTGGTCAACAGGGGGCAAGCTCCTCGCCACCTCATACACACCAATGTTTCTCTGACACTTCCTGTGAAGGTTCAGACTTTCTTCTATACGTCTGACATCCTCACACCCGTTGTCATTGTTGCTGCTACCAGTTAATGGTGTGTCGTGATTGTTAGACAAAGTAAACGCCGACTGTCGTGGTGGGGACTCGTCCCGTTTTTTGTATGACACCCTCATGTCCAAAGCATCAGACGATTCGTTAGATAATGCTAACATTTGTGTTCTGTTGGCGTCAGCTTGGGGAAGTCTCTCAGAAGTGCTCGACGCATCAGTCCTGTCGTGTTCTAGGCTCTCTCTGCCATCTGAGAGTGTGATTATATCTATAGCTGACGACGTATGTAGGTTGTCGACAGTTGATACCTCGGAATAGCTCTGCTGTATGGCTTTGTCAACCATTGGATCTGATTTAGCTGCATCCGTGATTCCTCTATGGCTCTGCTGTATGGCTTTGTCAACCATTGGATGTGAGTTAGCTGCATCCGTGATTCCTCTGTTGTCTGAAGTACTCGAAGGTATCTGCTCGATCGGTGGTGTGGTAGGACTATCGATTATGATAGCAACTTCCGAGACGTTGTTTGAGTCTATGCGCAGAATGTTGTCTTGTGGGAGATTTTCGGGTTCTTGAGTAGATAGATCGATGGTTGTTGTGTCCCAAAGGTTCCTTGGGGTTGTCCCAAAGATGCCACAATCTCGGGTTGCAGGAGTTGGGTCTTGGTAGTCTACAGTGTTCCTCTTCAGGGCCATATTAGCACGAGCTAACGAAGAGTACGTGTTGCCTTCGAGGAATGTGTTAAGTGGTAAAGAGGATGTCCTTGATGACCGCGGATTGGGAGTGTGTTTAGAAAGCCCTGATCTACTATCTTCTGTGGGCGGACAGAAATTTGTGTCCCTCTGGATTGACGGGTAAAGAGCGTGAGAGTTTCTAACTGGTGCTGTCCTTGTCCCTTCCCTTATTTCATGATGTGTGAGCGCACACCCAGAAGACAAAGAAGAAAAGTGTCCAGCAATACGAAGTGACAGCGTGTTCGCATGACATGTTGATGGACAGGTTGTGGCTCCTTGATGTCTATGGGGTGAGGAAGTCATGGTTGAACCCCGCCCGTCAACATTTGATGTATCAACAGTCTGAACTCCACAGTGCAAGTTTGTCTCTTTTTCAGGCGAGATCACAATCACATCACTCTCACTAAATATATCGTTTGCGAGAAAGTGAGAGTTGTTTTGAGCATGTCCATGGACAGAGCCCTGTGGCATTGATACCACAGTATTGCTTTGCTGAGAGATACAATCTGTCCTTTGTTCTGTACTGTCTTTTTCTACCTTGCAAATATCACCGGTCTCGCAGAAGTCCAAAAAGTGTGTGGCTATCGATGTCGGGTTGTCTTTAAGAGAGCTTGGGGCTGCTGTATCAGGTAATTTGGATCCTAGGCATGAAGTGGTCCTCTCCACACAAACGTATGTCGATTTTGACCCAATGGCTCCTTGGCAGCCCAAGTCATCGACCAGTATCAAAGGGGGAGGCGGGTCGAGATTAGGCAGTATATTGGGTCTGATTGAAGAAATCGAGGCACTTTGAGATGATCCTGTGTCAGCCACTCTGGAGCTCTGGGGAAGGCTTACGTTCTTTGACAGAGCAATTGGCTCACCTGGTGCACTTTGAGAATCCGATATTGACACATAACATTTTGTGAGAAACGTCGAGGCAGAATCAAGCGTCTGGTTTTCTGAATCGGTCATCCCCTCTTTGTTTCGCAATAACCCATGAGCTGAAAGAGCTTGATGACTTACTTCTGGCGTGTATACGGCCTTCCCATCGTTCTTTTCATTGTCGTCGTGAACTTTGAATTGTTTGACTGGGTGCACGCTCGGCTTAACTGACACTGTTGTCACATTCCTCTTTTTGTGTGTTGAGGATGGTAAGTATTCCTTGAATTTCAGTCTAGGCCACTGGTTAGGAAGTGCAGGAATACGCCGCATAGTATTGCCAATCGGAGTTTCCGATCCTGTGGAGCAATGCTGTGGAGTTGACACAACCGTTAAGACGCCATGTGTCTGAATGGGAGAGTCCACGTGGAAAGCTGTGGAAGACTGAGAGGAGTTGCCCGTGTTAATGGAAGGCTGAAGTCTTACCACGAGACTCGTTTTTCGTGAGCTGTTAGGCCCATCTGAAGTGCTTGATCGATTTAGGGTTTGGCTAGGTTGATAGCTGCAATCTTGTGACGCAGATGGCCCGAGTGGTAGTTTTGTTGTTACAGATTGGTTGTGTACAGGGGCGGCGTCTTTACTTACACATATTGGTTGTATTCTACTGGACACACGGGGAGCCGTAGAGATAAACGGCAAAGTCAAGCTTGTGGGTATAGTTGTAGAAGAACTGGAAGATCCTGGAACTGGCGGTGTCTCAATAGGCTTGAACACTTGAGTTTCTGGAACTAGCGGTGTCTCAATAGGCTTGAACACTTGAGTGGTTGGGTTGGGTGTGGACCCTTTGCAGGTCTGAGTGTCGACGTTCGGGGCTTTACTCTTGGGAAAGCTAAGGACGACGTTAGACACACAAGGAAAGATGCTCTGTGGATTTCTTTGGAACGCATCTGTAGGCACCTCTGTATAGCGTTTGGGGTCCAAATTGTGCGATACACCTCTCGTTACGTCGTCTAATGACAAGTCCACACTACTTGAACCAATATTGTTTGGACTAGGTTCACATTCTTGTGAGTCATTGTGAGGATGTACAGCCATAGAAGAACATGGAGCTTTGCAGGCCTTTCTCCCAAACACGAAATCATCCATTGAGACAAAATTGGTGCAGCTCTTCCGCCTCCGTGTCGAAATGTATAATTGTTTCATAATAGGTGGAAGACCATCAATGATTGCTTGAAGCTGCATAGAAAGACCTGCAGACTTCTTCTTCGGAGTTACACATCTGTCACAGTTTTGTGTCCGAAACAGCGTACCACATGTCAAACCTTTGTTGTGCTTTGGTCTGTAACCCCAGCGAGGGTGTCTCCGAAAGAAGACACAAGAAGCACATAATGTAGCAAGGTCCAGCGCCGAAACAGTTTTGGAGCGACCATCGACAACGCTGATAGAGGTGTGGCTCTTTGGGACTGGAGTCTTCGTACACAGTTTGGTCTGGGAACATCCTGAACCTTCGTGATGCTTAGGTCTACTGCCCCCAGAAATGCAAGCAATGTCCGCATTGTTCATGTCACTGTTGGAAATGTCTTTACCTATACGACGCTTTGCAAATGTGCCTATTATAGGCTCCAAAGCTTGCTTTACGTCTTCTTGTATGTCGCCTCGGAATAGATCTGGGTCAATTTGAGGCTTCTCTGTACTGCCCCTCGACAACGTTGGCTTACATGGCACTACGCTTTCTGTAGACTTAGCACACGATTTGTCTGTACAC
This sequence comes from Gastropteron pacificum, assembly GCA_031471215.1. NCBI lineage: Eukaryota > Metazoa > Mollusca > Gastropoda > Cephalaspidea > Gastropteridae > Gastropteron > Gastropteron pacificum. The sequence goes on from JAUELK010185275.1 coordinate 7,405, forward strand.
ATGGCAGCCTGTTCTTTCTCAAAGTCCCCATTGCCGGTTTTACTATCACTTCCTTTGGTCTTGTGGTCCGGGAGAAAGGATTGCAGAAGCTGTTTGTATCGCTCTGTGTAGAAGATTGAATCTTCTTCCAAAGGATACTCTGGGGTTTTGTCGTCATCGGTTTCATCACGTGATATGGTGTTGTCGATCACCAAAGACAGGGACTTTGGGGAGTATGATGTGTCTTGGCAAGAGTCTCTCTGCATGGGATGTCCCACCTTCTCGACCAAGCTTCCATAGGAACTCATTGTACACTCTTGATAGGTTACTAAAGGTACACGTTTCACTGATGTTAAGTTCACTTGTCATGTGCATTGTTCTTCATGACCACTAGCAACTTAGTCCGTCCGTATGGTTTGACGTTTCCTCAGCTATAACACAGGCCCTACGTGTATTTCAATGTGACCAGAGTTCAGACTTTTGAAGAGAAAACAAAAGAAAAGAAATGTTGACGCTATCTCAAAGACACACACGACTTTACTATATGACGAGAGCTACCTCACACCTCCTTCCTACCATACCATACACTGAAGAAAGAATGGTCATTCGTTTTTTGTTCGTTTGTACGGACACGTTCCCTAAGCCAGATCTTATATCACCATTGCTGAGAGATAAAATGGTTGGCACAAATCAATCGATAGGTGTAGGGCTCCCTCCCCCCCCCCCACCCTTTTAAAATGTCTGTGTGTCGCCAAAGACTAGACTGTGAGACGATTGAACTGGCTTGCTTGCTGTACGTTTTTGTATGATTCAATCGCTTCTTGGCAGATCATTGAGTAAGTCCAAGTTCTGGGTCGTTACGCACTGGTTCCCGTTTCATTCAGCAACAAATCAAGAGCAACGTCATTGGGACGTTACAGCTCTCCCCTGAGAAGAACGATGTCGAGATATATTAGTCAAAGTATTTAAGAAGCATACGAATAGATTGATAAAAGAGGAAATGATTCTATACCTATGAGAAGGTTCTGTCAAGGTAGGCCTACATGTACTTTATAGACTTAAACATGGATAAATCAACATCGAATTATTCTGTAGCGTAATATTCCATAAGCTTACATATTATGCATACTGTGAGTAGAGTCTATGTACATGTATCAGCTTATACCCATGAGAATTACACATTTCATATCATACAAAGCCTGTAATCACATCGTATCGTATTCCTACATACTATTATGTAACATATCAAATACGGCTGTCCTTCCATATTATAGAAGCAAAGATGAAAAGACTGAGCACCACAACGCAATAATGACATAACGACAAAGCTAGTGGTTGCATCGCCTTTCTAATAAAACCAAAGACCCTTCAACGTACAGCCGGTACAGCTGGCATATTTTCGATTAGGCAAACTGAGCGCATAATATAAGAGATGTGTACCGGTACAAAAAGCACAGAGCTGTCATAGGGGCCTAATGCTAAATCATGGACGTGTTGATCTGTGTCCCAGTTGTTGCCAGTGATAGACGCTCTGCCGCTGTGGCTGCCGCTGCCGCTGTGGCTGCCGATGTGGCTGTGGCTGCCGCTGTGTCTGCCGCTGTGTGTTGTGTGTACTGTGTTATACGCTTTTTTTTTAAGTTAAGAAAAATCTACAAATTACAAAATGAAAGAGAGCACTGTGCAGTTTTATCGTCTTTGAAAATACCCATAGCTGAACTTGTATAGATCTATAGCGAATTTACATTATCTACAGCGAACTCAATGCACTTTATAGCATACAAGGCTTTTGATCCGAATTCGGCGTTTGGTGTAAAATCAGTTTCAACACACCTTTGTTGTCTATTTGCGAATACAATGTAGGTCGTTATGAATGATTTGTCTTTATCACATCGAATTTTATAAGAATTTGTATCTTTGTAACGTCGTGGAGGTCGCAAAATCTCAGGTCAAGTTTCGCAGCATTAAAACAGACAACTTGGGAGTTCTCCTCGTTTAAACGTGATCGATCACTTGAAGTGTAACGAACTATAGTCTAGTTGTGAGATTGTTAGCCAGCTGATACTGATCAGGTGATTAAAACCTCGGTCTTTTCTTATTGTATGCAACGTAGCACAGGTGTGTCATCATAGAATTAAACACGGTGATCTACAGTATAAGAGGGCGCTGCTCTTGTGGCGACTGCGTGTTGGCTTCGGCGAAAAAGCGGAGACGAGAACACTATGGCATATTTCCCCGAGAAAGGACAGTAAATAGGCCTAAAGGAACAAAACACAAAGTACTAAAGACCCATAGTGGTTATTATAGCTTACCTTCCAATCAGAAAAGTGACCAACGTGGACTGAACACTGCAACACAATAAAACATAAAGAAACATGAGTACAAACCATAACACTGACTATCTCATGAACAAGTTCGCATCACCTCGTCATACGATTCTCTTCCTTCTTCCTTCCTTTCTTTGAGAATTTGAATACAAATATAATCATTAATAGCTGGATACTTTGTTAACGTTTAACAAATGTATGCGAATATCACAATGTTTTGATCGAGTTCAAAAACGTCACAGAATGAAACGACAAACAATAGATAAATTACAATGTAATAATATGCAGATCCCCATCTTGACCTAGACAGTTTAGTGCACTAGGCCCCAAACTGTTTCTCTCCCGGCCACACAGAGACAAGTGGGGGTTGATTGTTACATACACACTTCCCCCTTAATATACCGCAACAAGCACACACGCTACTCACTACACACCATCAGAGACAGAGGGAGGGAGATATGGAATCAGGCTTTATAAGGCGAAATTGGGTCAGTCCTGTAGCGCCGTTAACAAGATACACGACGCAACACCCACTCACACCCTCTTTCACTCTATTCTATTGTACGCAGAAAGAGGCTCACGAGTTTTCTCGTGAAAGCAACACACACGTGACTGACTATGTTGCCTATATACCCACACCCTCCTCCCTCTTTCTCTTCCTATACAGAATAAGCTAACAACACAGGACCGAGGTGTGTGCTGACCGACGCTTGTAGTAATACGGTTTTCTAGTATAGAGCGCTATGGCACGTGACACGTCTCGTTTACACGACACGGTCTCTCTCTGGTTGTATGCTGTTGTCGCTTTGCTATTTACGGGGCTATACGTCTATCTGTCTGCCTGCCTGCCTGCCTGCCTGTCAGTCTGCCTCTCTGTCTGTCTGCCTATCTGACTGTATGTCTGTCTGTCTGCCTGTCTGTCTGTCAGTCTGCCTCTCTGCCTGCATGTCTATCTATCTGTCTGTCTATCTGTCTATCTATCTGTCTATCTGTCTATCTGTCTGTCTATCTGTCTGTCTGTCAGTCTGCCTCTCTGTTTGTCTGTCTGCCTGTCTGCCAGTCTGCCTCTCTGTCTGTCTCTCTGTTTGTCTGTCTGTCTGTCTGTCTGTCTGTCTGTCTGTCTGTCTGTCTGTCTGTCTGCCTGTCCGTCCGTCCGTCTGTCT
>JAUELK010185386.1:0-10868 GCA_031471215.1 Gastropteron pacificum
TTTTCTTTACTTTATTTACCCTCCCCTTACCTCTCCACTTCTCTATATCATCCCTTCCTAAAGCTACAGCTCTTTATCTTAAGTCGGTAGGTCCACCAGCTGAACAGCGACCACACCAACAAATTATGTATAGAGAGAACACAACATCTTTATTTGTAGAAGACGAGTCTTCTTGTATATATCAGAGGTTTTGCTTTGTACCATGATATTACACAAGTCATCTTGTCCAAGTGATAAACGCGGCGCAATAAATGCTCATGTCATTTTTAGCAAATTAAGATAATTTTACTTCCCGAAAACCTATTCTTCCCTACTTAGCCCTCTCTGCCGCAGGGTTCTTGAGATATGCTGTGGGACTTCTGTTGATATTGGAGTCCAGGAGCTCTCCAGTGTTCATGTAGATGTCTGCAGGCTGCATGGATCCGTGGGCCATCACGACGCTCTGGTGGATAACGAAATAATGTACCCATGTTTGATCCACATGAAGATATTGAGATTCTGTTACGTGTCATTCGTTTTTCCTTTACATGCATTGTGATTACATTTCTGGTGAATTTCACCATGCCTGTAATGGTTTTGACTTTTAGGAAATTGAGCACCCCACCTAGGTTAACCTGATATATAAAATGACTATTGTGTAATCAATATTTCTTTGAAATTTCCTGGATATTTCTCATCACGTCATGAAAAGACAACGACCATTAATATTATCGATTTTGTATGACATAGATACATTTATACGTTTATACAAAGAGATCAGTCTTATCTGGACAAATGTTAGTACCTTCACGATACCATTGACTTGTGCATTGAAGGCCTGTTCAATGAATCCCCAAGCGGTGATGCCAAACAGCAGGTACTGACTGTAGCCTCCAACACCAGAGTGAGTGTGAGTGCCACTCACGCACAGGTTCCTGTCTGTGTACACGTCACTGCCAAAGTGATCTTTCAGCTTCTTGACAGCCTAGAGATGCAACAAATAGTCGGCATGATATTGAATTGATTCATCATTTAATTAGGTCTGACAAAATGACCGACACCTCTTGACGATTGGCCTTTGGTGAGGCGAAGAGTATGTCCCTGCCATGGTCCGAGAGGCACACGATAATATCACAATGCGCTATGAACACCAGCATTGCCTAGGAAAGGAAAAGACGGCGAGGAATGTCCTCTATGTTCAAGGGATATTGTGTGGTAGCAGGAGAAGTGGGATGCACACCGGCTCTAGTCAATGTTGAAACATAATGTTTTTTGAAAGCATGCGTATCGTGGCAGCTTCATCAGCAACTTGCTAAAGTAAGTCAATGTAAGTAAGTATACACAGTGTGTGTGTGTGTGTGTGTGTGTGTGTGTTCGTGTGTGTGTGTGTGTTCGTGTGTGTGTGTGTGTGTTCGCGCGTGTGTGTGTGTGTGTGTGTGTTCGCGCGTGTGTGTGTGTGTGTGTGTTTGTGTGTGTGTGTTTGTGTGTGTGTCAGTGTCTATGTGGATGTGTGACCCTGTGTAGGAGCACTCGACGATAGCTGTCGTCTGTCTATTAGAGCCATACTACTTTGTAGTGTAGAAGAATGTTTTGACACCTCAATATCCTGGCTATGAATTTGTGTAAAACATAAACGAATGACCAGCACAACGTAGTCTTAATTCTGATTTCTGTTTGCCGACCATGACCTAGTTCTGTTTACCAGCATTTTCCTTTCCCACCGTTAGAGAACGAACATCAATAACCCAAGCTGTTAATCTGCGCAGTGATACAAGCTTAGCTTAATACATTCACATTAGAAAAGATAAGATACCTGATTTCATAATTCTCTTCGTTTCCACAAACACGGTGGCTATTTCAGGTAGCTGGCCCATTTAGATGACCTTTGACTTTACAGGTAAATGTATTTTGTGCAAGATAATAGACAATCAAGTTGTACATAATAGAGAAGCTCGGCTGCAGCGCAGGGCAAAGCATTATAAGAGTTATTTGTAATCTATTGTTAAAAGACCACCGGCTTCACCACCAAAAAGTCCTGATGTGACTTATGAACCAAATGCTTTGTTTATGTCTGAAAATAAAATACACTAATGAACAACAACAACAACAACAAGAACAACAGCACACATAGTGATTTGTACAAATAATACAAATATTAATGTGCAATCAAGACTCGCAAAGATTTGATTTGGCGACCGACCTTTCCGATTTGTAAAGATATGAACAGTTTTACCGTTTCGCGACCTCTGTGTTATTTTGTTCTAACTATACAATTATATATAGAGAGGTAGGACGAAACAACACTGAGGTGACGGTTTGCTTAACCAGATCAACATCACGTGATTATTTATGTACCAGGACGACACGTTTGTAATTAACGTCACGTCGGACCTAGCAAGAAAGGCAGTGATAAGAGAAAGAAATGTTGTCTTCTTTATCTTTGTCATGTACGTACACGGTTACTGGTCACTAAATGTCAGACCATTGCTTTGATTTTGAAATTCATTGCACAAATTTAAGCAAAGAAAACGTGAAGGGGCGGGCGGGGTAGCATTGGCTTAACAGACGTGAGATTCCCATATGTTTTTATCTCACATTTTTTTTTTTTTTATCTTCCCCGAGGTCTTGGATGGTTGCATAATACGAGTAAACTACATTCGTTATTTTAAACAACAGCTTGACTTACATTACATACACATTCTTATATTTTAAGAAATGTTGTTGTATAATATGAGCTTATAGAGAAAAAAACATGCACCAGATTTTTAATAGAAAGATTTTTAATTTTCATGAATAAAAAATCATGCTTTTATACATTGTATTGTAACATCTGGTGTGTGCATTTTAATATCATCAAGAGCATTGGAGACTGAGTCACATTGCGCGATTGCAAATGTCCTCTATTATGAGGCTGCAGTCATAAATGGAAGAAGAAGGAGAAGAACTTCTTCTTACACTATACTGTCCAGATTGCGACTTATTCTTGTACCGCCGTTTATGGCATCATTCTTATCTCTACAGTGTAGACGGACAACTGGACACGTTGGTCCCAATTCCCATGTACTCTGTAAAGGTGGATTGATTTTTTTGTTTGTTCAGTATCTAATAATAGTAATAATAATAATAATAATAATAATAATAATAATAATAATAATAATAATAATAACATCACTAATATAGCGCTATATCTATGTAATACATCAGACAAATCCGGTTTACATAGATCTACTGGTTTATTTTGAACCCATCCATGTCCTAAATCAGCGACATCATGATAACGGATGCATCTTACATAAATATTCATCAAGATATGCAAAAAAAAGAGACTTCAAGGTCAGTCGGGCCTCGGACAAGAAAACAATCGTACAATTGCGGCTTAAAATGTCCATAATAAGTACAGAAACTTAAACAAAAGCTAACACCCATAGCAATGTATTGGACAACATTTTCATATTCCGACCTCTAGTCGGGTCGCGCGGTAGTCGAACGATTCCTAGTCATTTGTATCATGTGGATAGTTTATAACTATGTTCCATCCTTTTGTAGTCGGAAGTTAATCGGTGGGTCGCATCTCTTACATTATAAAAACAACAACAGCAGACAAAAACAACACCACTACCACAATTACAACAACAACAACAACAACCACCACTACCACAATTACAACAACATCAAATACAACAACAACATCCACCACTACCACAATTACAACAACAACAACAACAACAACCACCACAACCATAATTACAACAACAACAACAACAACCACCACTACCACAATTACAACAACAACAACAACAACCACCACTACCACAATTACAACAACAACAACAACCACCACTACCATAATTACAACAACAACAACCACCACTACCACAATTACAACAACAACAACAACCACCACTACCACAATTACAACAATAACAACAACCACCACTACCACAATTACAACAACAACAACAACAACCACTACCACAATTACAACAACAACAACAACCACCACTACCACAATTACAACAATAACAAAAAACCACCACTACCACAATTACAACAACAACAACAACAAACACCACTACAACAATTACAACAACAACAACAGCCACCACTACCACAATTACAACAACAACAACAACCACCACTACCACAGTTACAACAACATCAGAACAACAACATCCACCACCACCACCACCACCACAACAACAACAACAACAACAACCCCCAACTCAGCTGACCTCTCGTTTGACCGCTCCCCCGGCCCAGCCAGCATCCAGGTTGACAAAAGCCACGCGGGGTGCTTGAAGTGTCTCGCCAACCACGAAGGTTCGGGCGTACTGACGCGTGTGGATGCCGTGAGCTTTCTGGTCAGGAGTGGCGTAGCCCATCTGAAACACAATGACAAACTCCCCTGTTCAATCGACATTGACATTGACACATTGACAAACATTGACAAACACATTGACAAACTCCCCTGTTCAATCGTATCAAATGAAATTCTCGATCATGTGGTATACTTTGCCGAAAATTGTTTTCCAACATGGATAGATACCATTCTTTCAAAAAACACCCACCCCCTTCTCTCTCTCTCTCTCTCTCCTTTAAGTCACAATACGTAGCTACGAAAGCAATGTTTGGCATTATCATTTAAGAAGAACAGTGAAACATTTAAGTATTATGTACATGTTGCAAGACCACGTGTATCGTTATGACCATGCGAAAGGGATACAAACTAGATTTTCTTTACTATCGTTCTATTGGACCAATGTCTGCAGGCATCTGGCGTCCAACGTGAAGTGCTCTTCGTGTGTCACTTTTGACTTCTTCAAAGAAAGTGTGGAATTAATGCTTTTTGTTGTCACTATAATCAATTAACGGTGGAAAGATCAATAATCCCCTCTACCTCTAATAATAAATAGTCATAATTTATTTGTAAAGCGCCTAAAATCCACATAAAAGTGCTCGGTGGCGCTGTATACATGTACATCACATGGGGAAAAGACATACATTACATACAGATTGACATCTAGGTACTGTTATTCTTCAATAGAAGACTTTCTTAAAATGTTTTGTTTTTAATATTTCTTTTAAAAGATGCAATAGTATCACTGTTTCTGGTATCTTGTGTACCACTCACCATGTTGATTTCAGCTGCAGGTCCAGTGGCATCTGCAATGCCCACACCCACGTAGTAGTTTGTTCCACTGACACCATGGAGACAGCACAAGGCTGACACGGTGCACGCTAACCACAACAACATCTTGCTGGGAAGTTAAACACATATAATTTTATATCATACAGGTGTATGTGTATTGTACAAAAAAGAAACATACACCTTGATACCCCTCGAAAGGTAAACGGAAAGGGCTATAAGTCAAAAAATGGGTTTTTGTAATGTGTTTCTTCTTCAAACAGCAATATCTTGCTGGGAAGTCAAACACACATATCATACAGATGTATGTGTATTGTACAAACAAAGTTGTAGTAGTAGTAGTTTGTTCCACTGGCACCACGGAGACAGCACAAGGCTGTCACGGTGCACGCTAACCACAGCAACATCTTGCTGGGAAGTCAAACATATAATTTTATATCATACAGGTGTAACATATACATGTGTTGTACAAAAATGAAACGCATACTTTGATACCCCTCTAAAGGTAAAAGGAAAGAGTTTTTTAGTCCAAAAATCTTCACATTTTGTGATAGTAATTTACACTGCCCAAGAAAGATCCTAAATACATGTTGATGACGTACATAATACATAACACATGAACAGTGTAATGACCTACTTATGAAGCTTACACCGTTGTTCTTTTCACCCAAATCTCCCCAAAACGTTGCAAGCATAGTTTCAAACAAAATGATTTGTTTGACTATCATGCATAGTTTAAAGGTGAGCACAATATTGAGGTGAACTCTGTAATCGAAAGTACCACATATTGCATGTTACTATAGTGTGTTATATTATATGTTACTATAGTGTGTTATACTACGTGTTACTATAGTGTGTTATATTATATGTTACTATAGTGTGTTATACTACGTGTTACTATAGTGTGTTATATTACATGTTACTGTAATGTGTTACTTACATGAACACTGTGTCCTCGTGTGGTGAAGGGATGGCACAGAAAGACTGAAGTCAACCTATAAACCTATACACAACTGGTCAGAACCAGCGATAAGACAGAATCGGTCTGAGGCCTACAATGTGTTCGATGTTTTTACCACAAACCCTATATACAGACGGGACACTTGGCTATTTTTGCGTAGCTAGGCAAACCTCAGCGAATCTCATGTGTACAAACAGCACATAGCGGAACAAAGGATAATGGGATAAAGTATGACTAAAGCACACACGTCATGTTGGTCTGTGTTCCTGTGTTAAAATGTCTGTTGTTGTGTGTTGTGGGACGCACTGGGGTGGCTATGTGCTTTGTTTTTGTTTTTACCAAAGAGAAAGAGAGCACTGTCCGGTCTCATCGTCTCTGGTTTAGGTCCACGTCATCTGATTATGTGCCCCAGTTTGAGGGTGGGTAACAGTTTGAATGTGATCCACGATTCTGATTACAGACTTGGTATCAACAAGCGTTGGCCTTAGAAAATGAAGAGAATAAGACGGACATAAGTACATTTTCTTTTTTTTTAAAACTCACATGACTGTGTAACAATCGCAGTGTGGGTCAGAATTGAGCACGAACGTGTTTTTGGGAAGAGTACTACTCAGTTGTTGGGGCTAGCCAGCAACTGTTTGTCCACACCTTGGCCTTCGTACTACAGGCCTCGTCGCCGAAAAATAACACGCGTGTCAGGCCTCCAACACACTCGGTGAACATACTGCATGTTCTGTACTATCAAAATGTAGGTAAGATACTCCAAGAAAAGTGTGTAATCCATATGAACACAAAGAGAAACACTAACAGAATAAAACATTAGATACGCTATACGAGCTGAAGTGTGTTCGCTGAGTGTGTTGGATGACTGACACGCGTGTTATTTTTCGGTGACGTGGCCTCTAGTATGAAGGCCTAGGGCCAGCCAGACTGTTCGTCCACACTGACCGTACGTGCAAACTCATGATCGTACCTGTGTCTTTGTCACGTCATGTGGTTCGTAATATTTGTATCAGCAATGACACACCGGGGTCCTCTAAGTGTTGGGCTTAAAAATGTATTTTTCATTTTTCTTTTTAAGTGTAGCAACCCAAATAGAAAACGATTTCGCATGCAAACTCCCTTTCGCCATTGCAGTTGTTCCCACTTTCGCATCATGTTTTTTTTTCATGAAGGGTTTGTACTTTAAGACGCCCTAATTTAAAACAAGAGTATTTTCTTATCTGTTCTTTGCAGACGCGATACAGTTACACTCATAGATAAACAATGTTGTTAAAAAAATCTATCATGATTTTAATGACTGCTGGAAAGTTGATTCCAGGGGTGCATTTGTTGTGTGCCTCCACAGTAAAACAAAGAAAGAAACAACTGTACAAACAAAGCTCACAGTTTTAAAGTTTGGGAACTTGTTCGTCCACCAAGAATAGTCTTGTCTGGTAAAGCGATATTACAATATTAACAGTGAGCGTTGAGTGCTGGCATACTGAGTGTCCAGCACATTTGCGATGCGATATTGCCATCTACAGCGATTGAATAATTCTGTTGTCATCGAATATCTTGACAGCTTGAGTTAAATGATCTTCTTCAGGGCCACGAGCTTGGTGAGCACTATCACATTCTTGCTTCTATCGGAAATGGCTTTCAAGACTCTTTGGAGCTACATCATACCATGAGCCTGCATTCAAGAACGAATTGCATGTATGTTTGTTTCTCATCAACAGCAGCAATAACATCGGCAAGAAAACTGTTTTATACACTTGCTTCATTGAGATCAGTAACACTATCACATAATTAGGTTTCAAAGTTGAAAAGGTCATACTGCTCTCAGGTGCGGACATCTCCGTAACAATACCCCAAAGGGCCCACGTAACACGCACACCAATAATATATACAGAATTAATAGTTTACTCAATATCAATTCAAAACCACGTTTGTACTCACGACAAGAACACTTCATCAGAGGAAACATGAACAAACAATGAACATTGCCTTTATTCAGTTATTCAAACTGGTCATTTTAATCAGAGAAAGACTTAGGCCTATGCGGTAACAGTGAACGTGCGGCTGGTACCGTGGAAGTCGTGGTGACTCCCGAAAAGAGTTTTGTAAGTACCGAAGTGTCGGATACGGTAATTTCCTGGCGTGGCATCTGATGGAATCTCCCATGAGATCTTTGCCTCGCTCCAGCCGAACACAGTGCTCGTCCTGATCCACTCAAACCTGGGAAACATGAAGGAATGTTGGTCTGAACTATTGTGGTGACGCCTGAAACAAGCAAGTAAGAATCCCAGACCTGCCTACGTCTCACTTCACTAACGTTCAAAATCTGCCCGAACCCCACAAGTCTACACCAGAAACTTCAGGTTAGAACCCTCAATGATAAGTTTACTGTAATCACTAAGGGATACTTGGAGTTTCTAGGGTAAACTTTGCGCATCATAGAGAACTAAGAAAACAAAATTTAAGAAAAGGTAATGAACGCGCTAGAGTCAGTGGGCATGCAATTCAGGTTTGATTTGGTGCTATCGTGTCACTTCTTGAAAAATAGCTGTAAAGGAAGCAAACAATTAACGATACACATTTACAAACAAGTAAACAGACGACGAGAGAGCAAACAACAACAACAACAGCGCTTGAAACAGAGGGTATAGCGCAAAACACCCAAGCGCTGGATAAGGGAATAAAGTATATCATGATCTGAATATGATAACAAAGTTATACTAAAACAGATATACCTTGTTTCCCAGCAGTCGTCAGTGCACACCACCGTCCACTGGTTGTGGTGGCTTTCATACTCTACGGTCAAGAAAGTGCCATTGGTCTGCAGATGGACACATAGACGTGGACAAGTAGAAAAAGCATTTCACCAATGTCAATATACTACAGCCATGCAGCTGTGTCATGTAGGTAACAACAGTGGCTTGATCTTACATACTTTTCGTTAAGACTAACATTACCCACAATGACCAACAACAAGATGAGTTATACAAACCTGAGAAAAACATATTTGAAAACAAACTCTATTACAAGAATCTTAGTCTCTTGAATATACTCTGTCACAAAATTAAGTAAATGGTAGGCAAGTGATCGGCCAAAACGCCAAATGGCCGAATATCACAATACAACACTATATGAAAGGTGAAAACGAAAGAAGTTGCTTCAGTAATAGACGTTTTGTTCTTGAAGATTACCCGAAGATCATTTTTTGGATGCGCGCTCTGGAAACGCACTCTTGCGGTGGATCCCTGCAAAACAAGAGAACAGTCATTGCCATCAGGTAAGCTTACTTGTCTGAAAACTGGTGAGTGGCTCTAAGTGTTGAGCATGTCATAGTGTATTTTGTTTTATTATCGACCAAAACAATGAGAAAATGGACATTCGATGTCAAACCGTTGAAATTAAGTAAAACCACTATAATTTCAAAAATATGTAAATAACATGTGATTGTGAGCACATTAATCATTTCCTATCAATAAACGATGGAAACCTGTGGAATCATTTTGAACCAACTCATTTAAACAGTCCTGGGGGCCATTTGTTCCACCAGAAATCTAGAAGCAGAAGTCAAGAGGGTTTGCAACTGTCCGAATGATCGAGAAAGAAGAAGTTGATGGCGCAGCCAAATTGGAAACCCTTGCAATGCTGATTCATGCATGGTTTTAATTCAGGAATATAACAGCATCGCGAAACTGCCGGAATCTACTTTGAAGCCATGATGTGCAAAATTGTTTAGGGTAGCGGACTGGAGTAAGGTATTGCCATTAGGTCACGTGACGCAGAGAACTACATCCCTACGCTACGTTCACATGTGTGACGTTCAGTATATTTGTTACAAAAGAAAAAGGAGTTGAACGATCATTTGTACTGGTACCCCAAAACAGAACCACGCCCCCTGAACAGATATGCCTCATTGGGAATAATCTGATAATGGCTCGAAATCGTAGACGACGTATAGAGCATACCACTATGTAAGTACTGCTTGGGTTGCTGCGGACGTTTCCAAAGCCATGTCCGATTGGGTGGTTGTCCAGGACAACGCCGGTTTGGAAACTCAGCTGGTCATCTATCAAGTTGGGAGGATTTGGTCCTCCGGCAGTGGTCTGGTCCTGGAAGACATGGCGAATAAGGGGAAGACAGGCCGAATAATAATAATAATAATGATAATAATAATAATAACAATAACAACAACAACAACAACAATAATAATAATATAATAACAATAACAATAATAATAACAATAATAATATTAATAATAATGATAATAACAATAATAATAATAATAATAATAATAATAATAATAATAGTAATAATAATAATGATAATAATAATAATAATAACAATAACTTTATTTGAGTGTTTTCCATAAACAACAATATTCTAAAACACTTTACATTTGAATATGGAAATAAATACGGGTGGCCCCTTTGTTAACTTTAAATATAATAATTATATCAATTTGGTATTTTCCCATAGTAGTGAACTACTACCAAAGATCTACGTACAGGCGGGACACTTGGCTATTTCTGCGTTGCCAACATGAGCGCGTCCCGTGTATACTACTACAAATAGCAATACAAATGACAATATGAAAGCGTGAGTAAACCTCACGCGCGTTGGTTTTTATCTCAGTGTTAAAAGCCCTCCTGTGCTGTGTGTTGGGGACGCGCTGGAGGAGGCTACGAGTAGTAGGAGGTTTAGCTCCAGTCTCCGTTTTCGCTTGAAGAAAGTAGACGGTCTTTTGAGGTCTTTCTATTGTAGGTAGGATAGTAATTTTTGTTGCGT
>JAUELK010185492.1:0-5000 GCA_031471215.1 Gastropteron pacificum
CTAGTCATGATAAGATCACACACTAACACAATTCTAGTCGTGATAAGATCACACACTAACACAATTCTAGTCGTGATGAGATCACACACTAACACAATTCTAGTCAAGATAAGATCACACACTAACACAGTCTTTGGCATGATAAGATCACACACTAACACAATTCTAGTCATGATAAGATCACACACTAACACAATTCCATTCATGATAAGATCACACACTAACACAATTCTAGTCGTGATGAGATCACACACTAACACAATTCTAGTCGTGATGAGATCACACACTAACGTAATTCTAGTCGTGATAAGACGAGAGTGGAGATATGGGTACTCAGATAAAGCAATCTGCAGTGATGTTATCGCATTACTTCATATAGTCTAGTAAACACCCTTCCGGCCATCTCTACACACACACACACGCACACACACAGACACACACACACACACAGACGCGCGCGCGCGCACACACACACACACACACACACACATACATGAACACACACACATATATAAATACACGCACACACACGCACACACACAGACACACGCACACACACAGACGCGCGGGCGCGAGCGCACACACACATACACACACATACATACATGGACACACACACACATATAAATACACGCATACATACACACACGCACACATACATACACACACACACATACACACATACACACACACACAAAACAAAGCAAAACAAAACAACAACAAAAGTTGTTGTGGTGGTTCTTAAGCCTAACTTTCTCACCCAATGCAACTATGCAATGGGCGTTTTGACAGTCATGTTCACTTTTACATTAAAAAGCTGGGTACACTACACACACACACACACACACACACACACACACACACACACAGAGAGAGAGAGAGAGAGAGAGAGAGAGAGAGAGAGAGAGAGAGAGAGAGAGAGAGAGCACACACAGAAACTCTAGTGGAGAATAGTGGAGACCCCCCACCCCACCCCCACCCACTTACACACAGATAGACATCCTCAAACAACAACAACAACTACCGCCCCCACCCCCACACACCTACACAATGGACACACACACACACACAAACACACAAACAACACACACACAAACACACAAACAACACACACACACACACACACACACACACCTACACAATGGACACCTGGGTACACCCCCAATCCTCACGGCCAGTTGAACCTGCCGTAACCCGCTGGCCATAAACTGACCAGAGACAAAGCCGACTGACCACCAAGAACAAAAGGCCATCTCACGCTATATCACTCACACTGTCCACCTATGTCCGGTCTGTTTACGGTCACAGCTCATTCAGACTGACCTGGTCAACAAACAGTAGCACCCATCCGTACAATAGTCATATCTAACACTATGTCCTACCAATACAGCAATATACGTCACGCAGATGAAATTTCAGCGCCGAAAACGCCAGTCTGACGCTTGCCAGACGCGTCCACTGTGTCAGGGGCTTTAACACTATTTCTACCAATGTTGTCATTCTCATTGCTGTAAAGCGCTTTCAGCTCAAAGAGAAAAAGCGCTATATAAATCGGCCTGTAAAGCGCTTTCAGCTCAAAGAGAGAAAGCGCTATATAAATCGACCGCAACCACCACCACAACTACCACAACTACTAACCCTGCTGACCACTACACCCTCAGTGGTCAAGCTGTAATGTAGTTTTCCACCTGACCAGTCGGCCTGTGGGGTTTGGAGTACGGCCAAAACAGTGCTGAGCACTTTCTAGCCGATTGATACTACCTGTCCGTCTGTGTGTGTGTGTGTGTGTGTGTGTGTGTGTACTGTTACGCCCATAGAGATACTCTTAATAATGCCTGTGTGTCTGTTCTTACTTATGTGCCTTTCCGTCTGGTCCGGAGGGGTCTTGTGACTGCATTGCACAATTGCATGAACAAGGGGCCAATCTAAAAGTCATCCAGTCCCAGGCTGCAGAGCTAGACTGACATGGCTCTGTAGGTCTATAGGGCCCCTTGAAGAGTGAATAACTCACAACTTGTGCCTGATCGCAACAACAACAACAACATACCTTTCCGTACCTAACATGTTTACATGCTCTACGCGGTGGCCGAATGGTAAACACGTTGGGGTAACGAGTCTGGTCTCCAAGCAGGCGACTCGGGTTCGAATCCTGACGAGGGCATTCTGAACATGGGTCGTGTAGGCTAGTTTTCAATGACTATCCATCTATCCACGTCCTACCGGCGACGGACGTAAAAACGAAGGTCCCACCTCTTATATGATCTAGAAAGGTGTCGCTAGGGGTGTAAAACTCAAACAATAGCAAAATGCTCTACAGTAGAACCACATAGAAAAGAATGTGCATCACAGAGGATTCACTTAACGAGGCAGCCCCTTACCCACAGGGTTAAACCACAGAGAAAAATAGTTTCCAGCACAGAGGATTCACTTAACGAGGCAGTCCCTTACCCACAGGGTTACATCACAGAGAACAATAGTTTACAGCACATAGGATTCACTTAACGAGGCAGCCACTTACCAACAGGGTTAAACCACAGAGAAAAATAGTTTACAGCACAGAGGATTCACTCAACAAGCAGTGAAATTAACTCAAAAGAAATGTCAAGGCGCAAAATGAATAGTCTGTTTCACACTTAACGAGGCACCCACCAATCTACCAAGCCGCGCTGTGGCCGAACTCTTACTGACACAATACAAAATAGGTACAGTAATAATCGATGTGGGACCTCCGTGGTAACGTCCGTCTACAATAGGACCAGGGGGGTATAGCCAAATAACCTGCCTACATGACCCAGAGTTCCCAACGGGGTTCGAACTCTGGACGCCCGTTTGGAGCCTAAGCTCAACGTGTTAATCAGGTTTGTAGATATAACCTAGGTCTAGAAGTAAGTAAGGATATATTTTAGCTTGTTAGCTTGTGGCCTACAATAGTATTTTGTGTCAAAACCATTCAATACAGGTGGAATCCTCTGGAAGTCTTTCGAACTCGGTTCCACCGTTTGGAGTCCAAACTCAACCATGTTTGTAGACATAACCTACCAGTAAGAAGATATTTTGTATTGTTAGCTTGTGGCCTACATTACTAGACATTACTTAGGACGTCTTTCGAACTCCAGTCGCCCGCTTGGAGTCCAAACTCAACGTATTAACTATTGTAGATCTAACCTACCAGTCAGACGATATTTTGTATTGTTAGCTTGTGGCCTACATTACTAGATCTATTTTGTGTCAAAACCATTAAATACAGGTGGAATCCTTAGGAAGTCTTTCAAACTCCAGTCGCCCGCTTGGAGTCCAAACTCAACGTATGAACTATTGTAGATCTAACCTACCAGCAAGAAGATATTTTGTATTGTTAGCTTGTGGCCTACATTACTAGATCTATTTTGTGTCACAACCATTCTGTATGTATAGGTGGAATCCCTGGGAAATTTAGAGTCAAAACAACGTGTTGACCATTGTAGATATAAACTACCAGTTAGCTTGTGGCCTACATTAGTGTTTTGTGTCAAAACCATTCCATACAGGTGGAAGGAATCCTTACAAAGTCTCAACTCCAACTGAAGAAGCCCCGCTAGCCACCCGGTCGCTGAGTAGCTTAATTGTTGGTGATAACGAGTGGAATCTGTCAATCGTTGTAGGATCGAAATAACTTCGTTATGTCCGAAGAAAGAAGCTCTACAAAAAGAAGAGTTTTCCAATTGTGTATTTCTTTGAGGTCACGTGACCGAGAAGAACAGAGATTTTTAGAGATAAAAAAAAAAGAGATTGAAAAAAAGAGGTAAAAAAAAGAGATAACAAAAGAAAGAACAAGAAAAAAAGAGATACAGATAAAACATGAATTTTAACAAAAGAGATTGAAAAAACCCCAGAGATTCCTCTTGGTCGCGTGGGCTGTTTATTGGCTGTCCAAATCTCCGACTATCGGAGACGGCCGTTTAAACGTAGGTCCTACAATGGACTAATTCTGTCGCTAGAGGGGTAAAACTCAAAACACAAATCGTTTCGGTCAATCATTAAGTACAGAGCCATGGCAGCCTAGCTGTCCATCCCCCCGTTTAATAATGTTAGCCCTTCGATAGACCTATCTCTTCTTTCAGTACGTTTCGACACCAACAAGTACGCTTGTTCCTTATTAATACGGTCGAAATTGCGAACTGCAGCAAGTACGAAGCAAACAGGTACAGGAGAGTAGACCAGTTTTACTTTGATAATGACAATATTTTATTTACGAACCCCCCCCCCCGAACTCAAAGAAACAAAAAATATATCCTTACCTTCAACGTACTCTGGTCAAACATGTGACTCTGTCCCGTACAGGTGTTCTTGTCATTTTACTCCAAGGCTGTGTCCATGCTGTTGAGAAAAGATAAATTAACGTCAATGATTTGTCATGATTTTACGAGTATTTATATTGTACTGGCATGCATTATGTTTCCTTTATGTTGATCTAGTCCAACATGTGCGATAGTATTATACTCCTCTACATGAACTATGTGTGTTGTATTGCTAACAAAGCGCCCATACCAGATGTCCATGATTGGATTAATAAAGTGTATCTTATCTTATCTTATCTTATCTTACGCGAGTCTGTGCTGCCAAATTGGGGATGTCAATCATGTATTTGTACATGTATTGTATTTGTAGTTAGTACATGTACATAGTATAATGCATTATACTTGTTTGCCCCGCCGCAGGGAAATTCGCCCGAGTACCATGAGATCCAACTTTCCATACACATAATGCTATATATTATTATATTATTACACATCATGTTTAGAGGTCGAACGGATGTAGATCTAGCTCGCACCTGTTGGCACGAGATATGGACATTACATACAGTGTATAGGTCAGCTGGTACTACTAATAGGCCTACTAATAATCATGAGATACTGCAGTGTTAATGAGACGTGAAAGCTTGGGCCCATGCGTATCTGATCACTTGATTTGCGCCGGTAAATATGCACACACACACACACACACACATGTGCGCATGCGCG
>JAUELK010185492.1:7500-10864 GCA_031471215.1 Gastropteron pacificum
AACCTGTAGTAAGGAACACAATGTAAAGGCACAGTGCTTAGCTAGCAGCCTGGAGTTTAAATGGCAGACTGATCAAAACAAGATAAGCTGATAGGTGATCGATGATGATTTGTGTACAGTTCATTAACATAATACAAGTTTCTGGTGTATCACAGTAGTAGGTTCTAGAGATGGGCAGGAGGAGAGAAAACAAGGGAAAACGCAAAACATTTTTTTTTTAGAAAAACGTAGCTTCTTCAAACATACTAACAACTTTATTCGGTACGCGTATATCCAACTGGAGACATTAGTGAAGAAAAAATATACCAGGCATTTTGAACCGTGATTGGAATTGAACCCTAAAACATTATTATAAAATCAAAGCTCCATCCACACAAACCTGTAGTAAGGAACACAATGTAAAGGCACAGTGCTTAGCTAGAAGCCTGGAGTTTAAATGGCAGACTGATCAAAACAAGATAAGCTGATAGGTGATCGATGATGATTTGTGTACAGCTCATAGACCCATACTAAGCTTACTTGATTAACATGATAAAGTTTCCTGATGCTTTACAGTATGTTTCTAAGCTATGAGACAAAACACGTGAAAACGTAAGAAATGACGATAAAGTGGCGTCTTCAAACACACAAACAATCAGAACGCGTACATCCAACTGAAGAAAGCAACATATCAAGAAAACTTTGCACGGTGATTGGAATTGAACACTATATCCTAAAATGTATAAACTCAAAGTTGCATCCACACAAACCTGTAGCAAGGAACACACAGTACAGTGTATAGAGACACAGAGCTTGCAGGCTTGAGTTTAAATGGCACACTGATCAAAACATGATAAGCTGATAGTCGATCGATGATCTCTGTACAGCTCAGTTGGCTTGGCCTATAATCGCATTAATCGAATTGCGAACCGGTCTGTAGAAAGCCATAACAGATTACCGGCGCAGAGTCTGGTCGGGCCAACGTGATATATCTAGTAGGAGTATTTCTATCATCTAGAACTAGAGAGCCGCCTCTCGCTCTAAAGTGAACCCACGCGATAAGCCATGCAATAGCGGTGAAGTCTGCATATTATATTATCGACTGGCTTCAATTTGGGCTGACGCGCAGAGCGAGAGACGGCTCTCTAGTTCTAAATATATCTCGCTGGGTCTGACAGAGTGAACCCAGAGACAGAGAATAAGAGACACGCAAGCTCGGGTCTTTTGCGTATTCGATCACTCTGTTCGCGCCGGTATAGTATGCACACACGCCACACCGATCCATGCCCACTCCCTCCCTCTTTCTCTCTATATGTGGAATAGATCTCCGGACTAACTAAAACATAAGGATAATTGTGTTGCCGACTTACCCACCCACTCCCTATCTCTTTCTCTCTATATATAGAATAACCTCCGGACTAGCCACCACACAGGGCCACCAAGGTGTGTTTTTGACCGCCGCCAGCTGTAATACGCTGTCATACGCTTTTCTGGCATAGACCGACGTGAGAAATGTCGTGTCTCGTTTACATAACAGTCTCTGGTATTCTCGGAGACTGGATCAGGAATCACGGAGCAGGTGGAGATAGGCCAAACAGCTTGTCACAACAAATCACACTCGAGGACCGTGACATTCACTGTAATACATCGTACACCGAGGGCCGCAAAGTGGTCGAATGGTTAACGCGCTTCACGTGTTTAGTCTTCAAGCGGGTGACCCGGGTTCGAATCCATCCGGAGGGTTATGGCTGTCTTAGGGGGGTTATGGCTTATTTAAAGGTCGGTTACTAGGTTTCTTTGGGGTTTGTTTTTTTTTCTTTCTTAACGTACACACAATGCCTTAACATAAACATATGAACTGTCGGTCCCTGTTCTTTTCAGATCTGTAAGCAAACACCGCTGGCATACATTGTCTCACAGTCCATTAGCTTTCTTATTGACTTATTGACAAGCTGCTAGTTGTCCTTCACAAGACAGTAAGTATGACAATGTATTATTTGTAGACAACTGCCCTAGTTCTGAATATGACAGAATAAAGCTAATTTTTCACATTTTATTTTAGGGTGTTGGCCAAATCAATAGCAAACAGCTAATAAAAATCATTTTGATCACCAGAAGCGTTGCGAGGGGACCAAACAGAATCGATCCCTTCTCAGTGATTGATTTCATAGCCTGTTGTCCAATTCAATAGCAAACAGCTATGTAAGGACTATGGTACCGTGGTTCTAGAAGAAGACTGATCACTTTGATCATCAGAAGCGTCGAGAAGAGACAAGGTAACCAAACATTATCGATTTCTTCTTAGTGATTGATTTCTTATCTTCGATGACACCGATCACTCATAGAGATCAAACATTGTAATTTAGTGATATTACTACATAGAGTGAGACTAGGAATGAAATTTACCTGTTTATGTAAATGGAGTCTAAGCATTGCACTTAGCTTAGACACGAACCTAGTGATTGCGTAAGCGTTGAAGAATGTTTGGACTAAGTTCCTCAAATTGACTGTAGGTTGTAAGATAAACTATGTAGCACTAATGGCATAGACAAGAGAAGACAAGAAGTTATGGCAGTAATAGTAATAGAAACAACGTTTGTAACAGCAGCAGGAGTAGTATTTGTAAATTGTACACTGTATTCATCCCTTCTCAGGGAAATTTGCCTTAGTGTTATGAGCTCCGCTTTTCAATGAAGCCAACACGCAGTCGCCACAGAGCAGCGCCTATCGGCCATTATATTTCTGGGGGGACGGGGGGATTATGAACTTAATATGATAGGTTTTTATTTTGAATTTTGCCCGGACAGCGGCCATAACTGGTCTACTCTTCATCGATTTCAAACTGCCAAGGGATCTTTAAAGTGCGCAACGTGCACACGGGACCTCCGAGTTTATCGTTCAAAGTGAACACCAACTTTGAGCTGGCACAGGGTGAGCTCGAGGTCGACATCTTGGTGTTGGCTGAACGCTCTACCTAGTGTGCTAACAAGCCCCTTACTGACATCATGTGAAAGTAGGCAGTATTTACCTTATCCACAAATCTAAGACTGACCGAGCTTCTACCAGAGAAGCTTTGCGTCAGTGGTCAATGCATTGGACTGAGGACAAAATAATTGTGGATAGATTCCAAAACCATTTGACCACCACTTGGCTCGAGCATGTTGTGCTGGTCAAGCGATAGCTTTGTTGATTGCTCTGGCGGCACAGCCGATGTTCAAGCCACACTGGACATTGGCACTGACCCACTGGGAGATATCACAGCCATTGCGTTGGCCTTGGAACTAACAGTTTGTTACATAGCGAAGGAGGAGAGTGAGAGAGTGAGAGAGTGAGAGAGTGAGAGAGTGAGAGAGTGAGAGAGTGAGAGAGTGAGAGAGTGAGAGAG
>JAUELK010185603.1:0-10864 GCA_031471215.1 Gastropteron pacificum
TTTCACTGTCTATAGTCCGGTACCCATTTTACACCTGGGTGAGGTGAGAAAGTCGTGACAAAGTACCTTTTCCAAGAAGACACCTGGTGGTGGATAAGAAAATACTCTCAAATCCAAATCAAGTCTACAAAAGTATCAATATCTCTGTTGAATAGAAGCATGGAAGGTCAAATGTCCTGATCTTTCGCCACCCCTCCGCACTGGTTGATCTTCATTGCGGTCGTCTCTTCTATGTTTTCTATCCAGCTTTTTTTACCTTCTGCCTCTGCCTCTTTTAGCTTAAATTTTTCTCTTGATGATCTTTCTTTGAAGATCGTTGTGTCGTCTTACATGTCTGTAATATGCTATCTTTCGCTTCTTTTTTGTCCCATCAATTTTTCAAACCTTACTTGCTCCAAGCGGGTGATCTGGGTTCGAATCCCTCTGAGGGATTCTCAATATTGGTAGTGCTGGCAGGTTGAATGGTTCCCCATCCCCGTCCTATCAGATATGGATGATAAAACATGCATCCCACCTCTTATATGACCTATTTGTTTTGTTTGGGGGTTCAACTCCCACAGAAGTCTACATTATTACTTTATTACATGCATTTTGTGTGTGTGTGTGTTGTTTTCAATTTGAAGGGGATGTTTTAACTAAGATTTGACAGTTATGCTCTCATCTTTAATTACAGAACACAAAACTTTCAAGACTTTTTTATGTTCTCAATACATGACATATTGTGTTTGTGACAGGGTTTCATTCTTGTCTCTTTAGTTCTCTTCAAATGTCATAACAAGATTGTTGTGGTTTGTTTTTCCCATCAGATTCAGAGCCACTTGGAGCACATGTACACCCGGCCCACCACAGCCGAGCAGTGTCTTCACAATGCTCTCAAAGTGGTCAATGCCATGAGGTATGCTGGTGTGGACTACGACATCCAGGTGAGTCTCTATACCTTTACGTAAACAGTATTTATTTACATTGTAACTTAAAGAACAGTATTTATTTACATTGTAACTTAAAGAACGGTATTTATATTACGTTGTAAAATAAAGGAGTTTTCGTGTAGCATTGTACAATATGGGGTATTAAATACTGCAACGAATTTCTATTGTTTACTTGGTCGATAGACTCCTTGCCATTCTTCCTGGAATATCTTCTGTTACATCCTGTGTTCGATGTTTGAAATAAATTCTTGTTTTACTGCCTGATACTAGACTTTGTTTGTCTCTGAAAGAACTCCTTCACATGTACAAAATAAAATATCGAGTATTTTTATCATATTTTAGAGTAAAGAGTAATTTTATAACATTGTGAAATAAAGAGGGTTATTTTATGTAGCAATGTAAAGTATTTTAAAACATTGTAAAATAAAGAAGAGTATCTATATAACATTGCAAAATACAGAAGAGTATTCATATTGCATTTTTTTTAAAAGAAGAGACTTCATATAACATTGTGAAATAAAGATTGTTTTTACAGAATTGTGAAATAAAGATTGTTTTTATACAATGGTGAAATAAATATTATTTTTACAGAATTGTGAAATAAATATTGTTTTTATAGAATGGTGAAATAAAGATTGTTTTTATAGAATTGTGAAATAAAGATTGTTTTTACAGAATTGTGAAGTAAAGAGTGTTTGTATAACATTGGAAAATGTCTCCCTTCATCCTCAGGCCATAGACATCACAGATCCAAATCCCATCCCGATGCTTCTGTTGGCCACTCACCTGTACCAGAGACTGCCGCAGTATTTGCCTAAGGCTACAATGGAGTTCACCGGAAGTTTGCATACTGCAGTCACCAGACAGGTACAGGGGGGTACACACATTTCTGGCTAAATTGCTTAAAACAAAGGAGTGCTATTTTTTTACACAATTTGCTGCTCAATCGGGAGCCAGTGCAGCTCTTTTAAAAGAGGAGTGACATTATCTGAGTTACGTTTTCTCAAGATGAGCCTAGCTGCAGTGTTCAGGATCAATTGGAGTTTGCAAAGTCTGCATTTTGGGAGACCAGCTAACGATGCATTGCAAATGAGAGAATGGGAGATGTTACTAGTTGTTTTGTCACTTTGGTGGTGAGAAATTTGCGAATGCTAGAGATCTTATTATCTTTTTCAGTTGAAAGTTTAGACTCAATTAGGTATTTTTAGGAGGTCACACAACAGATGTGACAAGGTCACTTGCGACGGTTCAATTCAGCTGATGGATAACTTTTCTGTACTGATAATATACTGAACGACATGTTTGTGAAGAGAAATATCTATTGACTTGACTGACCTCCCGCCCACTCCATGCACTGTCTCCAGGTGAAAGTTTCCAACACCAGTACTAAGAGCCTCGTCTACAGTGTGCTCATTGCTGGAAAAGATGCTCGGGACTTCCACATCCCTAAGGGGAGCTTCATCACCATCCCACCTAAGAGTACTTTGCCCTTGTCTGTGGAATTCAAGAGTCGTTTCTTGCGTCCAGCCAAGGCCACTTTAGTCCTAGTGGGGCGGCGCCAGGGGGCAGCAGAGGGAAACACTCTGACCTTTAACCTGGTCACAGAGATTGACAATATCAAACCTAAGGTAAGGAGTCGTTGGAAGGACTGAAAAATGTCCAGTTTAAATCAAAGAGAACAGGTCTTAGGAATTCAGTATGATCTCGGAAATATCTGAATTAAGATCAATTCAAATTAATTGTTCTTTCCTTCCTGAGACATTTTTTTCATTTTAAAGGTCTTAGAACAAACTTTTAGATTTAGCTTGTTGATCTTTTTGCTCTTTTTTCCTGTTGTTTGTTGGGGTCTTTTTTAATAAAGACTATGTTCATGTAGCAGAGATGCTTCTTCAAGAAGTACCATTGGGAAAAACAAAAACCTTTCAATGCAATATCAATGGTTTTTTTACAAATTATTGCTGGGTATATTTTTATTTTTCTATTATTCTTGTGAATTGTAACCATTTTGGCATTTATTACACAGAATAGAGTAGTTGTTAGACAATTAGTTTTGTTTTCTTTTACCAAGTGAATTTTGCGCAGAGAGATTGTAGATAGCCAGCTTCTATGTTTGTTTTCATTCCTATCTTTTGCTTGTTTTTGTGTGTGTGGTTTTTTTTAGCAGCCACCTACTCTGTGAAGCATTTTAAACATAGATTCCCCCAGAGAACTTTTTACTTCATACATATTTTTTTTTACACATCATTTTGCTTTGTGGATATTGTTGACAGAAGAAAGGCACAGACCAGGTAATATGTCATGCTGTGAGGTTTGCGTGGTGTGTTCCTAATAGACCTCTTGCAGATAAATTAAAAAGTAGGAGGAAACCCCCTCATTCTTTCTGGAGAGAAGGGTTAAGATCGGAAGCACTTTTGTATTGTTAGTGTTGCTTTACATAGCGATGAGTTAAGTATGTATCAACAACCTCTCCTCACGAAACTCCAAAATGTTTTGTGGCTGAACACATTTTCACTATGGCTGCTTCAGAACTTGGTTCTTTAAATAAAAGAAGGACAATTGTGGAGGGGGGGGGGGGGGGGCAGGATCTATTTCCTGCCAGTGGTAAAAGTCTCCTAGAAGTAGAGGGGGTAAAAGCCGGGTGTTTCTGATTTTATTTTTCATTTCCTTTTATCAAGAGGTCTATTTGATCTGGCAAGAACTTTAACAAAAAACCCTGAGTGTGAACTACCAAATTTCTCTTTGATTGTGTGAGAGAACGTTGTCCTTTGTCTATGCTACTGGATCTTCTTCCACTTCTCAATAAGCTCACAGCTTTGAAACATGAGCAATGGTGTGAAGATGTGCTGCTGTTCTACCTAGCTTTGACATTCTTTGTTCTTTTTTTTCTTCTTTTTCAACCCTACTCAGAGAAATTCGCCTCACTGCTCTTATCTCTAAAGCTGTGAATATCTACGCCTGACTTTTGAAAATCTTTTACATACCTTGCTTTTTACCTCTCCCCATATTTCTGTCTCCATCTTTCATGTAAATCCTTTTGCTTGTGTTAACCTTTTTTAACAATGATAGAACAAATTACAGAGATTTTTTTAAAGACACAAACTGCTTGTGCACATCTTTGTAAATTCTTTTAATGTTCTTTTTATCTCTATCCTGGGCTGCTTGAACTTTAGAAACTTCGCTTCCGTCCATTACGGTAACAGTGTGACGTGTGGCACTCTTTGTTTCTTCTTTGTTCAGCTTCACGTAAAAACAAACTTGACAAAACCAAACAACATGAAAACTGATTAGAAAATAAAAGTTTCACTCTGCCTTACTAACTTTATCCTTTGCCTAGTCACTTCTTGCTAGTCTTTCATTTTTCTGAACCATGACAATTTGTTTATTGGGAAATGAAATACAGATCCATTTGAAAAGGAATTTTCTTAATCCCTCACATCATTATATGCATATGTTATATGTGGCAAATCGTGTGTCTCCATCAGTCTGTGCATGTCAACTATTTTGATTGGTTACTTTGATGGACAAGTGTTTGATACTAGTTTATACTTTCCTCTTTTTTTTTCACATTTGTTCAAGAGTCTCTAGGAAAGAAAAAGATGCCTGGATAAAAAAGCTTATTTTATTCAAAAATACTGAAATTTGTATTGGCATGTGTAGCTCTATCAAGTATCATTTGTAGATTGGGAATCTTTCTTCTAAAATCACACATCATTCTTTTTCTCTTTTTGTTGTTGTTGGTTAAACTAGTCACTCACCAGATTTATGAAAACTGCATGATTTCATGTTTGCTTGCCAGTCAAAGATGATGACGTCACTTTTTCTATGTCATGAAGTGACACATGTCTTGATCATGGTATTCTTGCATGAATGTTGTACTCCAACTCTTGCTGTATGAATTGAGGTGAAGTGTATATTGATGCCAGGTCAGGTTTTGTCAACTTAAAAAAACTGTAAAAAAACTGCCGTATTGTGTCCACATACATTTTTTTTAAACTTTTGTATACATACATTTAAAAAAAACTTTTTTATACATAAACATTGGGAAACCCCCTACACAGTACATTTTTAGACAGGATCTTTTGTTAAAACTAAAACTATGATATTTGATTTCATCATTACTCAAGTACAAATATCAGAATGGGGTTTTCACACATTCAGAACTCTCATAAATACTACAGAACAATCTCATTATGATTGCAATTTGTTCACTGAATTAGGACAACTCTTTAGATTATTGACTCCCTGTAAAAATACACATGCATCATTCAATACAACATAAATTTGTTTGTTTCTTAAAAGGTCTTACACAAATTGTATTTTGCATTACAGGCATTTTTTCTCTTCATAGCTACTTCTTTTGAACCATTTGAATACTAAGCATTTCTTTCTTTGTGAATCATAGCTTGCATTCATCATAATTAATGGTGGCATTTAATTCTACGGTTTTTAAATTGTTGTCAAGCAGCAGTAGTGCTCAGCATCTGCTAAAAATATCCAGTGTGTTACAAAAATGATGGTCAATTCGCCTCTTTTCTCTGTCCTATTTGATAACTAATGCCTGTTATTCTAAGACAAGCATCAATTTACTTTCCTTATGTCTACATAAAGGAAGACCTGCATACATACATAATTGTTTTTCCTTGGGAAAGTCTTTGGGTTTTTATAATTATTTAATTCACTAGGTCTACAGAGAGATGCTCAATTTCTTCTTTTTTTGTACATAGGAAGACCTGTATACATGCATAATTTTTCTCATTGAGAAAGTCTTTGGGTTTTTTTTTATTAGTTGATTCACTAGGTCTACAGAGAGATGCTCAATTTCTTCCTTCTACATGACATGTTGATGAGTTTCTTTGCAGTTAATCCTCATCTTGTCAGGTTCATATACATTCCAGGTTTGAATGCTTGCATTTTCATGAGTCAGATGACATCTTTATAAGACAAATACCTCTCCATCCTAAGTATTTGATCTTCAGACATTTTTTTACAGAAATATTATGAATCTTCTTTTCTTTTTTTTTGTCTGTCTGTATTTCGATCTATGAAACTAGATCTATATTTAGAGGAATGGTGAATATCAAGTAAGCACTCATATTAGCCTGTTTTCATTCCTTTTGGAATGTTACATTCTACTTCTACTTCTTCTCCTTTAAAAAAAACACATAATAATATAGTTCCCCTCACTTCAATTGTTCTGTGAGTTTGGGTTGTTTTTTCTTCCCATACCTCATTGTCTATTTGTTGGTTGACCCCGGTTGGTTAGTAAGTGATTAGAGTAATTCCCTGTAAGAAGGAATTCAGCGAATTGTTCTGTGAGTTACTCGTACTAAAGGCTGCTTTCTCCCCTCCTGTGTACAGTCGGTTGTGAAGGTTGACTCTCCGTGCTATGAGTTAGAGCGAGTGATGCTGGAGGTGACCAACCCCTTCAATGAGGGCGGACACTTCCAGATTGTCTTGATTGAGTCCAACGCCACGGGAGCTGAGGATTCAGCAAACTTGTTGAAGCCGAAAGAGAGAAAGGTACAGTTGGTGTTGTTGTAGTTTCTTCTTGTTCTTTCTTGTTCTTGTTCTTGTTCTTGTTCTTCTTCTTCTTCTTCTTCTTCTCGTTCACTTCTCATTTTATTGTAGTTAACAATAGTTTACATGGCATACTCCATCGCTCAACTTACTTCCTTATGCCTCAAGATTCCTTATAGAACAAAAGGCGGTACAACAGCAAGATTGATTTGTAGTCAAGTAGCCTAGATGTGGGATAATCCTTTTAGTTTGGGTAGATCCTGACATAGTTAGGATGAGTCTTGTTCTTGTAATGGGGTCAATTTTTGAAGTTAGAGGCAACATTGTAACCAAAGAGGTCATAGACCAATGTGATTTGGGAATTTTGGGAAGTCTTATATTTGTGGAGAGTAACAAAAACAATGTGGATCTACCACACCCTGTGACTATAGAGGCAGAAACATCAAATATCTCCACCACAGTTTCTATGTCCTGCTACTTGAAACGTATATTATGTATGTGTGCATCCCTGGGAATAGGGCAGAAAAGAAGAAAAATTGACTTTCTTAGGTTTGATTTTTTTCTGAAACTACAGGAATTGCACTTTAAGCCACTTTTGACAGATTTCAATTATCTATATTGGTTGTTTTTAGACGAATTTTTGAATGTGTCATCTCGTGGGGAAAAAAAGGAACTGCCCCCCAAAAAAGACTTTGAGAGGCCATATCTCGGAATCGCAATGTGTGTCACTCATGCACTTCTTCCAGACAATTACACTTATGTCCATAGCAACCTATGATGAGAGACGGACTAATATCTGGGCCACAGTTTGAACACTACAGCACTATGTCATGGAACTTGTGTTATGGAACCTTGTCTTTGTTTCCCTCCAGGTGAAAGTTGTCAGATCCAAGATAAACCATGGCAACAAGAGACCAGACTCGCCTGTTGATGCCATCCCAATGAACAAAATCATGGAGCACCAGGAGACTAAAGCCCAGAAGAATTGTATGTACTTGGGATCATTGCCACCTTGATCACATCTTTCATCATCACCACCATCATCATCATCATCATCATCATCATCATCATCATCATCATCATCATCATTCATCATCATCATCATCATCATAATTGTCACCAAGATCATCATCAAGTTAAATGATATTCTTGTTTCCTATTTGATTTTCAACAAATTGGGATTTGCTTCACAAAGAAAATGTGTTAAACAATAATAACAAGACCAATCAAGAGGCATGCCTTCTCCCATCCACCACCCCAGCACAAATCCCCACCCTTCACGCCTTCCACTGCCCCATGGATCAAGTCAAACTGGATCCTCAAGGCTCGGCAGAAGTAGAGGTAGATTTCCTGCCTTTTCACGTAGGAGAGCGCCAGTGTTCCGTCATCTTCCTTAATGAAAAGATCGGAGAGTTTCTCTACTCCATCGAGGCCCGGGCACTTGAGCCGCTGCCTTCTTACCTCCCTTACCTGCCCAGTAAGAGCAGTGTTCGCATCAGCAGTGCGGCTGCAGCTGGTAAGTGTTGTGTGAAGCACTATATGTTGTTGTTGTTGTTGTTGTTGTTGTTGTTGCGATCAGGCACAAGTTATGAGTTATCCACTCTTCAAGTGGTATTAATAGACCTACAGAGCCATGGCAGTCTAGGTCTGCAACCTGGGACTGGAGGGCCTTCAAATTGGCCCCTTGTTCATGCAATTGTGCAATGCAGTCACAATACCCCTCCAGGCCAGATAACTGCTATGTGCAATGCAGTCAATGAGTTGGTACTGCCTATGTTAATGCAACATTTGGGACATTTATGGTTACAGTCATGATTTAGGACTGAACCAGGTTAATGTCACATCATTTTCTGTAGCCCTGGTGCTTGAACTTGTACAAAGTTGACCACAACATGTGGGCAAGAAGCACTATATAAATGCTATGCATTGTATTATTCTTATTGATGTTTTGGGTTGTTGTTGGGTTTTTTTAAATCTCAATAATATGTGGTTGTGAAGGGTGAAGAAGGATTGTGGCAGCGAACATCGAATACAATGATGCTGACAGGTGAATATGTGATTGTAGCACCCGCCTGCATAGCTTCCACGGTCATCAATGCATGCAAGCCCTAAAAGCCTCACATGGTTTCCTTCTCGAGGGAGTCATAAATGAGCTGCTATTTCTACTGTATTCACCGTATCCTGAGCCAAATGAACCCGCTAACACAGTACTATTTTTGTCAACAACACCTTTTAATATTTTAACGACAAAAAACACATTTGTATTCAGAGCCATGCGGTGGCTTAGTGGTTAACATGTTTAACATGTTTGGTCTTCAAGCCGGCAACCAGGGTCCGAATCCCTCCAGAGGCTTTCTGAACATTAAATTGTTTGTGTCCTATCGGAGGTGGACGTTAAAACATAGGTGCCAAATCCAATAAATATGATCTTCATTCGTCGCTAGGTGTGTAAAACTCGAACTCAAAAAAACTTGTATGACATATTTCAGGAAGTGGGCGAGGTATTTATGGAGGTGATGACAGTGTCATCTACTGGAAGTGTGAGAGTGGTGTCACCCTGAAGGAAACTCTACTCATCCCTGTCACCAACATGGTCAAAGAGAGAGCACTCATCATTGCTGCTCAGCAGGTCAGACAGCCTTGGAGACAGTGATGTATTTTTTGTTATCTCCCTGTAGTAGTAGGCAGTGCTGGCATTCAACATTCACGAGAGTGACGCTGTAGAGTGAGTGAGTGGGTGAGTGAATGTGTGATTGAGTGAGGGAGGGAGGGAGGAGGAGGAGGTAGAGGAGTAATAGTATGGTTTTGCATTCTTATCTTTATTGTTGATTGCGATGGATGCTTTGGCATGATTTTACAGTTACTTCCTTTTTCTTTGTTTATCTTCAGAAAGTTAATGTATGTAAAAGAGGAAAAAAAGAATGAAAACATTGAAAGATTGTGAAAAAAAGGGAAAGCATACTTTTGCTCAGTCAGAGGACGAATGTGCTCTGGAGTACTACCCAAGTCTGAGTGATCCAACTTACTGGAAGAAAAAGAAGAAGAAGAAGAAGAAGAAGAAAAAGAAGAAGAAGAAGAACAACAACAACAACAACAAGGAACTGTTTGATTGTTTCAGCATATGTCAGACAAGGAGATGCAGAGACGCCAAGTGACTGGAACATTGATGAGCTGCAGTGTCACCTCAAAGACCATCAAAAACTTGTCCAACAACCCGGGTGCAGCCATCTCAGTGGCCAAGGTAAGCTCATAAACACTAGATCTATTTAGCCTGCACTGCACTTAAGCCCGATTGAGAAAGGAAGAAGGTTGGGCGAGGGGTTAGCTCCCCCTCCCTGCAAAAAAAAATCATGCTACAAAAACGCAGACAAAGGAAAAACCTCCTACACACAGGTCAATCTATTCTTCTGAATTTGGCCGGTTTCCAGGTTAATGGAATACATTCTGTTACAAGTTGAAAGGTTTCTTAAAACAAGAATGCTTAGTTAATCGCACTACAAAAAAAAACATTATAAAATCATTAAAAATGAAAGTTTTATGCAATTTATTTGAAATCCCAATACTTGTTGCATTGACATGTCTCCATTTTTTCGGTTTAAATCAGGAGCGCTTAACTGAAAAGAGTATATGAAAACTTCCAAAACTTGATGTTCACTATAGTATACTTGTAATTGACGGTTATTGGGCAGTGAAGGCGAGCCTAATAATATCTGCAGATACTTGTTCAGTTTTGTCTTGAAATCTAGTGTGATCTTCCTTTGACCATTACTGAGTCAAAGATAGTGGTTGTTACACGAGAATGTCGGCCACAAAGTTGTATGTCTATGTTATGTTCTCACTCACACAAGGAATGAAGAAAGACTTGTTGTAGAATTCTAGATCAACAGATCGTTTATTGAGTAAGTAGTAGGTGTACTGGCCGGTTAGCCTACATGACAGACAGTTTTCGTGGTGATACCAAGTGGTAAAGAGCATCATGGGATCGATAAAAGGAAATAACTCTCTTAATACTTATTATCAAGGCAATAGCAGTTGTACGTCTTGTTGACGATATGTCACAGTCTGTTTGTCTGTTTGTCCAGGCTATCGGCCCAGTCTCTGAGGTGTACCGTGTAGAGGTCAACTCGGAACACTTCAAGATGCCAGACATCCTGGTGATGCCGTCACCTCTGGATGCCAGGGGAGCCTCTCTGCCTGCAGGCACCAGGGTACCTAAAGGTGAGGACACTCAGGGCAAGAAATGCTACATGATACAAGCGGTGTGTTAGTGTTAGCACAGTAGGTAGAGCGTTCAGCCAACACCAAGTTGTCGACCATGGGGTTGCAGGTTCAAGCTCACCTTGTGCCAGCTCAAAGTTGGTGTTCACTTTGAGTGTTTTTTCAGCCCCTGGTCTCCTTGATAGGTGGGACCGAGCACC